>APFE030489381.1:0-25502 GCA_000404065.3 Pinus taeda
CTTCCTTGAAGTGTTTTTAGACTACAACCTAAAGGTGACTTCAATCACCCGACTTGCACCACCCAACCACCTTGAAAGCGATAGTAGAATAGATAACCAGTTGTGGGATCCTGTACTAGGGACAATGACCCACTTATAATGATTTTCAAAACTTCGTTGCTAATATACTTCAAACCCTTACAATTGAACAATTGATGAACCCTTACAACAAATTTCCTTCAGTCAAAAAATCAAAACCTTACAACAAATTTGCTTCAATGAAAAGATGAAAGCCTTACAACAAATCTAATTCAGTTAGAAGATGAAACCCTTAAAACAAATGTACTTCATATGTGTAGTGAGACAATGAAACCCAAAATACTAAGTTGATGTACCTAGATTTTGATGCCCTTAAAAATATTGTGTCTAACTAGTCTATAATCTAATGATGAGTCAACGACTAAAGTCCTTTATAACAACTGAAGCTAATCATGAATGATATTTTCCTTCATCTCTTAGGTTTGTCGCTTGTTGTAGACAAATGTATGAATAGTTTTCACACACCTTGACTTCAGTGCTAGCTGAAAGACTTGGCTCATGTATGAACTTCAACATATTTTCAATGCTAGACCTACCTTAGCTTGAGGCTTGAACTAAGCACAATAAGCCTTCAGATCATAGAATTAGGGAATATAAAACATTGAAAATATGCACAAGACTGTGAGAAAAGGTAATTTGAGGATCCCAAAATACAATATAGTTGTCAAGTAATGTATACAATACTTGCCTCAGATCTAGATGGTGCAAACATTTATTATAAAAATTACATCAGAAGAACTCACCAAAACCAGATATGTGTCAAGTGTCTTAGATCAACACTCAAGTGATTTCTATACTTAATGATTAAAAATTAATCGTATGAAGTCCAAATACTTCTATAGTGAAGGATAGAATTGGTAAGATAAGTGCTAAAAAAACTCACCATTTTTTCCATCATAGAACTTGACCATAAAATTTTGTTAAATGAATCTAGGTACCATTTAGTTGACAGTGTTGGATGCTGCCAACAATTAGGGTGTCTCCCCAATATGAATTCCAAATTATAACTCACACCATTTGGAGTAGAAGCTACATGTGGGAAATATGCACAACTACCATATTCTTAATGATTTTCCTTGGATGCAATAAATGACACAAGAGAAATGCATATACTTTCAAGAAGAATAAGTAAGTTATCCTTATGATGTTTTCAATTGAAAAGTGTACACTGGTTCTTTCATGGAAGCGAAAACAAAGTGAGTCTTTAAGAGAAGAGTAATAGTACTTGTCCTATTAAAGGAACACACACACACACACATATATGTAGGAATTTACAGGGTAAGTTCCTCAGACAGAACACCAAAGGACATCGCTCACAAATAGATCACAGATCAATACACTAGTATTTTTGACGTGGTTAAAACCCTCAAAGAGGGGAACAGTCCATGGCTTGAGCCAACGCGACTACTACAGGCAATTTATTAATAAAAGAATGAAACTTTACATAAGCTTCTCTCATGCACGGTGAACCTACAAATGACCCTCCATGCGCTTTAAATAGAATTCATGGACCAATTGGGTGTCAAGCCACGGATCAAGTGTCGGTAATACCGAGGAGAGAATGAACCGTCGGATAACTACATATCGTGACCGTCGGATTGTAAGTTACAAAATGTACAACGGTAAAGAAACACACTTTACCTAACGCTAACCTAACTCTATACTAGACCAAGTTGAACTTAACTATTCCTATGTGTCGGAATATCCTAACATCCGTTAGAAAATTAATCTATATTCTGCTGGTTTATTTCCTCTACTTGTTTAAATTCGAACAAGTTATCAGATTTGTAGTCAGGACTCAGGAGGACTACAACAAATGAGGGGCAGGATCCTTGAAGTACCCAAACTCTTGGATCATATCCAACTACAAGAGCCCCAAGTGACAGTAGCAGGATGACAGATGTCGATAGAAGCAAGATGCAGATGGAGCAGCAGAATAGTGCTAGAGTGCAGGGATTTGTAGCAACGTAGTGAGGGTTGCAGCAGTGCAAGAGGCACAGAGTAGGTTGCAGCAGTGCAAGATGCACAGAGTAGGTTGCAGCAGTGCGAGAGGCATAGAGTTGTTGCAACAGCACAGAGGCAGCAAAGGGAGCACAGGATAGCAGCAGAGGGAGCTTCAGCATCAAGAGGGCTTCTAGCCTGACAAGGATGTCAGTAGTTGGATAGATCAATTACTTACTTCTCAGTAACTGAGTTGTAGTGCAGCATTAGTAGTGGTAGTGCTATAGGCAGCATGATGAGAGAGAGCTGCAGTGTTGGGAGGAAGGACCAACAGTAGCACAGAGCATTACTAGAGCACATTCCTCGCTAAGAGGGAGTGTTGATTTGGGGTATCATCGAACGTGCTCTAGCCATGAAAATTGGTGTAGAGGCTAAAGCACACGAGATCTCCAAGACCCAGAAATGGTTTGGGGAAATTCCACCCGGTTAGAGAGATATTAAAATAATTAATATTTTTAATGGGTTCCTAAGTCTAAACTTACGAAAATAAAAGTATTAATGGGTATTAATATAAAACTAGGTGAGAATGTTCTAAAGACATGGATCAAGCCAAATCTAATCTTAGCCGTTGATTAGAGATTTAATCTCGATCGCTCAAGACTCAGCTTGAGGGTTAGTTAGAGATACACCAAGATTGATCAGTCAGTTCGATTTTCTGGAGTGGGGTTTGCTAAGAAAATTCAAACAAGTGATCTGAGTTGTAGCGAGGGGCAGTGAGTGCATAACAAAGAGGAAGAGATAGTGTCGAAGGACCAACGCAGAGGCAGAGGAGGCTACGCAGAGCCAGCAGGAGCCACGCAGAGGGCCAGAATAACTGCACAGAGGCTAGCAGGGCCTACATGGGTGACGCAGAAGGCCAAGGAGCCAGCGCAGAGCAGCAGAAGGCTGACGCAGTGGGTATCATAGTGACGCAGAGGCCAAGAGGGTTGACGCAAAGCCTCAAAGAAGTGTTGGAGAGATTTTTGTGGAACAGACTTACCAAATATCTGCTTCCGAAGAGAGGCATTATTGTCAGATAGATATCTTTGTTGGGTGAGCCAAGTTGGCACCCTAGTTGTACTCAAGAAAGCTGCTTAATAATAAAACCCTCAGAACCGTTGCATCGGTTTTCCCAAGTTGGGTTTTTCTGGGGACGATTGTCCAAAAATAACGATGTCCCTTGTGTGTTTATCTATTCTTTCAGTTGATAATTTGTAGATGGTTGAGGCTGCATTTGTGTTTATTTTCAGTATTTATATGGTTAAATAACTTGTTAAAGGAATAAACAAGTAGTGAAATAAACCAAATAGTGCAAGAAGAATTTCTAACAAATTAAACTTAGAAATTTCAACAAGCTAGTGTCGGGAGGATCAGCGCAGCAGCCGGGAAAACTGACACAGAGGGCAGAAGCCGAAACTGCCGAGAACAACGGGAACTGTCGGAACAACTGACGCAAAGGGCAAAAGTTGGAACTATCGGGAACAGTCGGAACTGCAGGGAACTGTCGAAACTGCCAGGAAAGTTGACGCAGAGGGCAAAAGCCAGAACTGTCGGGAAAGCTGACACACAGGGCAGAAGCCGGAACTGCCGGGATCTGTCGGAATTGCTGGGAACTGCTGAAATTGCTGGGAAAGCTGATGCAGAGGGCAGAAGAGGCTGATGCAGTCCCTAGAGGCTGACGTTGGGGTTTTCCATGGTGCAGATTGAAGCTGAGGAGCTGCCAGAGTGTTTATCCATGGTTTCAGCCAGAGCATCTGCCTCCGAAGGAGAGGTACTACTACTGAGATTTTTCTTTGTTGGGTGAGCCGAATTTGGCACCCAGATTGTATTCTGAAACTACTTAATAAATCAAACCCTCAGATAGCTGCACCGGTTTTCCCGCATTGGGTTTTTCCGAGGATATTTGTCCAAAAATAACGGTGTCATTTGTGTGCTTGTTTATGTTTCCTTCAGTTGATGATATGTAATGTGTTGAGCATGTACTTGTGTTTATTTTCGATATTTACATGGTAAATAACTTGTTAGTTAATCACAACAAGTAGGAAGGAATAAATCAGAAAGTACATGGAGGGTTTCTAACTGTTAGACTTGGAAACTTCAACAGAAATCAACCAAACATTGAGTGAATTGATTCCCCTAAATAATAAGTCATGATTGAGTGAATTGATTACCCTAAAGAAGGCAATTTTCCATGAGAAGAAATCAAATGAGTTCGACCTTCATTGATTGGAGGTCAATTTTAGAAGAGATGAACACTAGTCAATTGATCATTTCACAAGGTTGTTTGTAACTAGTGTATATCTTACTAAAAGAATGATACCATTCTAAGTTATCTAATTTTGGATTAACCAAACTTGGACTGGTTGGAGATAAGACTCATGTTTCCAACCACGTGATGGGGACTCAAAAATATTGTGCACGAGTATGCTATGACTAGTCAGTGGACAATAAATTTAGATATCTATAGTTTTGGGGTTGTTTGTTGGAATTAGTCACATGTCAGAAATCCATTGACAATTCCAGGTCAATAGGGAAGCACAATCCTATTGCTTGGACATGTCCATTGTTAAGGATGTATTGATTGTCACATTGATTGACTCTAGTTGGAGTATAATTATCTTGTCGACTTACCTAGTGACATCAGCTAGAGATCATTGAAGAGTGGTTGATTAAGATTTAAATTTTGTGGTCAATAGTGCTACTCATGAACCCTTGTGATTGGGAATGGCTCTCTTGGAATAGTCAACAATAGTAGTAAGCCATTATTCCTTTATTTGCAACCAAAAGGATCGACTAACTAGTACCATTGGGCATCGATTAGTGTTTGCCTTTGATAGCATCCTTGAAATGGCCCAGAGCGGAACATTAAGGCATTCTGACTGACTTGTGGGTTGATTATTGGCCAAGCATTTAAAGCACATCCTAGCAATATTGTTCTTTGATTTTGTAGCTATACTAGACCCAAAAAATCTCTCTTCAGAATCATTGTGTGCCAGAAATAGAAGCCCCGAACTTTGCATCTCTATATTATTAAATGCAAATGTTGGTAGTTTGAAGCTTGAGACATTCTTGTTTATTTTTAATCGTATAGCAATTGTTCCATTTCATCCACAGAGTGAAAGTTGCAGTAAGTTAAGGCTGAGCCGCATGCCATTACCAATACTATCTCTTGTCTAATTTGGTACCACTTCAATGTACCACTTCAATTGACCTTGTGTCTTGATGTGGCTAGGTTGTATGTTGCACTCACACAATTGAGAACCAAAACACATCCATTTTCCCATTAACTTGTTTGAAGTTAAGAGGTCCTAATGACAAACATCCGCATGGAGCATTTGCCTTGATATTGCAAGCCCAACAAGTAGAACCATCTTTCCATACCTCAGGAGAAGGAGGAAGAGAAGTTTGCACTCAACATCTGGATTATTATTACGTTTGTTAGCTAGTTGTTGTGTGCAGGTTACAGTAGACAACAATGGGCCATTGGTTGCAAGCCTTACAGCTTAAAAGAATAGAAAGACTGAGAGATTGGAAGTTTTTCCGCAAAGACACAATGTTGGTGAGGTGAGTAGGCCATAAATCCCTCATTTACGGATCACAAACCCCTACTTCCTCCAACTCCATATCAATTAGCAAGCTAAATCCCAACCAAATCAGCTAACTTCCAAATACTATCGCACCTACCCTACTACAACTCTCCAAGCAAACCAAATGCTCCTAAAGATGAGAGAGACTAAAACCTAAAAGATGTGGGAAGTTAAAATAACTCCTCACAAATCGAAAGTCCCTTGAACTCTAACAAGATGTTGTGCTAGCATTATTCAGTGTTGAAACAAAACCTGCCAAAGTGTTAAACCCTTTATACACTGCCCAGCCCACTTAGTGGCCAAAATACTTCCCTATGAAGCAACATCAATGAAACCAAGAGCCCCCCGTCCTTGCACTTAGTGGAACATATAAGGAACCAAATACAGACATTCCTCACCACCATGCTTCAACCACAGGCGTGCCTAAAGAGCTGTTCAAGCACCCACAATCTACGAAGGTACTCCTTCCCACAAGTAGGGTATCTATTTTGTCACTGTCACCTAGGACATGCACTTCTTCCCATCCAAAAATACCAACCCTCTTGCAAGGGCACGGTGGCCATGAGAGAAGAACATGTCGCTTTAGGGTTTCAAACCTTGATAGGGCGTTAACATTTTACTTTCACCCACTAGTTAAAGCCATGTTGACAAATTTTAACTCATGAATTGACTATTAAGGCTCTGTGTATCACACTTAACTAATACCAGTTTAGTTTCGTGTTTTTTGTAATCAACACCACATTGTGTTACCTCGCATTGAATAGATGCTTGCTGGTGTTGATAGGGAGCATTCCAATAGAAAAAATGCAGGATTGAAAATATGAATTCCATAATATGCAATAATGGAGTTATGAAATAAAATCTACATTTAAACTATCATGAAAACTTGAAAATGCATCCTATTCACCCTGTAGAATTCCACCTAATGACAGCTCATTTATGGTTGCAAATATCAAAATAAATGAAACCATAGTTTACACTTCGAGCAATGTTACAAGTCCATAGGGGAGATTTGTATGAATGTTTGCCATGTTTTTTTTGTTCGAAGCTTTCGGAAGAAATGGGTGGAAGTTTCACTCATTATCAAGCTTTCTAGTCCCTTATGATGGTTGAGTGTCCACTCTAAAAGTTAAACAAGAAAAATCTTAAAACTTTTAACAATAACAATATGAATCTGTGAAAACCTACATTCTATTTTTTTTTTTTATTACACAGTAGAAAATGAGATAAATGAGATTCTTGTAAATCTATCTATCTAATTCAAACCAATCAAATGCTGATACAGAAGTAACTCAACCCCAATAACATGGATAGCATCAGGTTGAGCTAACCCCTTTAGTATGTAATGCTTCATATATAATGCCTATAATTGTATTCTTAACTCGCAAAAAACAAAACGAAAAGTCGAACTTGAAAAAAAATACTGATAAAAATAAGCTAATTCATTTTCGATCCGGTGCAGAGGTGAAGAAAGGAGCCAACGTGGATTTGCAGAGGAATTTGTAAGGAGAATATGTAGAGATTGCGTACTCGTAAATGTATATGTTTTGGATGAGAAATGAAACTTGCAGGTGCAGCCAATGGAAGTAGCGGGAGTGAAATTGGACGGTGCAGCAGCGCCATCTCTATACCCGAGAGACCACGATTGAAGCCTCTCTTTCGGAATGTTGATGAATTTTCTCCTTTTGAATGTTTTTTTTATATAGAAACTAGAGTGCCCTGTGACACGACGGGGGAAAGCAATTGATGGAGATAAATACAAAAGACGTCAACCATTTTGTTGGCCATGAGAAACGATGAATTCAATAGTTGGCTACTGCAATTTGTTTAGAAACTTCGAGATAATCAAAGTACGTGTACTAAATAACTTTGTACTACAGGAATATCGTAAGTCCCCTTAAATTTGTACTACATAAGGATCATAACAAGAAGTCCCCTTAAATTTGTACTACATAAGGATCATAACAAGTTTTTTAGCTTTGTATTATATATAGTACCATAACACTAACAGGATTATTTTATATCAATAGTATTATTATTATATAAATTAAACGGTTAGAAATAGCTATCAAAATATTTAGTTCATAATAAATATTATATTAAATATTATAGTGTTACATTTCAGATTTATGTAGTTTTTTTTGTTAAAGGAGAGTTTGGATTATTAGTCCTTGCTGGGACTATTAACATTCGATTCGCTGTTGACTCCCTATTAATTTGGGTTGACCAGAGCATTTAATTGTTGTTTTTTGCTTTTACCCAAAGTTTTATTTTAGAGCCTTGATGTTTCTTGCTTTTTATCCAAAGTTTTATATTGGAGGTCTTATTGTCGGGTTGCTGAATTTCCAAATCCAAAAAAAAAAATTTAACCAAAGTTTGGCTTGTTTCGCTTAAAACATTCGGAGCTGAACATTTTAAGCACAGGGTAGTTTGTCCTAAGTTTTTGGTACGTGTTCTGAGTGTCCTGCATGAAGGACATATGTTTGCATATGATTCAACTAGGCCAGATGTTTGGAGATAGCCGTTGCGCCCGCATAGAAGGATATGCCCCCGCGTTCAGGTAACGAACCCTAGGTCCTGTGCTTTCAGTTTGTCCCTGTAGCCATTTCGAGTCGAGATCTGAAACTGGCCACGGACAAACCTTTTCGCTTGGGAGGAGGTTTTACTATTCAGGTCGCTTGCCAGTATTTTCATTCTCTCAGAGTTTACTTCCTGTCTGAGTTGCGCGTGTTGTTACAGAGTGTCCAGTTATCAAACAATTTTACTCTGGGGTTTTTCCAGGTTCCAGCGGATGACACTCTCTCCCGTTCCAGGTAATTCATGATCACGACACCTCTTTTATTAATTCGCTCCATGACCGGGTTTCCTGGTATCTTATTAGGTTTAATTTATGAATTGAAATTCTTCTAGCAAGTTGCACTCTCCAGATAGTAGAAGGTGTAGTTTCATCTCTTGAGTTGTTTTGCCTCTGATACTAACCCTACTTAACTCATTCTCAATACTAACCCTACGCTGATTGTCAGGTGGAAATATAGCCGGGAATGACAACATGGTTCACAAATAAGTTATTGTAAGTTTTTTTTTACTTAGACATCTCTACTTTGTGCTTTGTGCACTTTTGCCCTTCAATTTGTCAGAGCGAATGCATGTGGGGTTTCCCGTGGTGGGAAGACCTTGCAGGTGAAGCAAGCGCTCCAAGATGCCTGGATTCCTTTAGTTTTAGGCGTTCACTCTTAATTATTTACCACTATTCCCAGTAGTTAATATTTATGCGGTAAAAACCCAGGACAATAGGGAAATACCCTTCTTCCAGTTAATGGGTTCTTGAGGTCTTCTTATTTTTAGCACATAATCATGTTAAAAAGGCAATGTCGTGCCAGAGTAGAGAGTATGCTTATAGAGAGGGATTGTAATTGTAATTTGTGTTTTTTGTACTCAAACAAATGGAAATGCCAGATTCAACTGTACTGTAATTGACAGTCATTACACTGACTTATTTTTTTCCACTTTGAATTTAATATCTAAGTCAAGCATTTATTTTCTATGGTCGCTGCGCAAACGTTTAATTGATTGCGGTTGAAATATAAACAGAGTATTATTACCTATTTTTCTTTATTTTTTCGTCATGCAGCTCGATTGTTGTTCTCTGTTGTATTTCTAGCATTATTTTCTTTTAAATAATTGACATATGGCCTGCTCAAGAACCAGGACTTTCGTTAGGCTGCTAGGTTGTTCCAGCTAGGCCATACGACTAACCCCAATATATTTAAAAAGATTAGGCTTTTACAGTTACAGGCTGAACTAACTCTGTCCTTGAAGAGTTCCACCATTATGGATTTTCCTCTGTCGGGAACAGACTAATTTACAATCGCCTTGTTAGTTATAAATTACAAAATGTTTGCCCTCCTTTGGATTGGTTCAGAGCAGCTTTGTCCCTCCCCTTTACGGGGTCTATCTCAACGTTAAAGATATTATATGTACTCAAGAAACTCTACCCATTACTCAGAAAATTTAGTATTAATGACTTTTATATGTTGTTCACATTTCATGGTAGTTCAATCTACATCATTTCATAAGGTCGTTATCCTTTTTATGTATACATTGAGGCAGTCCCAAGTCTGGCAGTAGTTGCAAAAATAATAAATTACTTATACACCATCTTTATTTACATTACTGGTAACTTCTTTTACAGAGCACAATACCATTTTTCATTAATCTAAAACTTTAATATTTCGTTCATAGTATCACCTCAGAATAATATATATATGAACCACAAATTTCAGAACGGATCTACTGATAATTTAACTTATTAGTTATACTTATTAGTCAGTATATTTAAAACTGCAAAAAAAATTGAAGCCTCTGGATATAATATTGAATTGACTCCATCCTAGTCATATCACAAATTCTAGTTAATACCGATTCGTTAATTAATAAACTTGAATTACTTAATTCTTTTATATTATATTTTTACAAATATACACTTTGCTTTTTCTTCTCATGCTATTTAAAAAATCATATATTAAAAACCTGTAAAACTTAAATCTCAATATAAACATTTCAATAGAATGAAACAGAATACTTTTTTTAACATAAAATGTTTATGTAAACAATACTCTAATCTCCTCCGTCAGGGAGGCGGAAACATATGGTTTTCAGCTAGATGCAGAACAGCTCCAGTTTTATGATGAGCTGATACTTTTTTCTTGTGCCCTCAGTGTGGCTGTAATGGTTGGGACCTCCCCCCTTTTTTTGATATCTCAATATATAGTTTGAGTATTTTTTCAGCGGAAAAAAAAAAAAAAAAAAAAAAAAAAAACAATACTCTAATCTAAACATTTCAATTACTACATAAAACTTTTCCAACTTTCAATTATGAAAAATAAAACTTTAACATTCGTCTCCTTGCTCCTGCACGCTGAAATGGAAGCCCAAAAGCAAAAATCTTCGAAATGGAGTAGTCGTTGAAGATATTACCTGAATTTGCAAAATCTGCTAATTTCTTGATCTTTTCAAATCCACTCTAAGGGCTTGCTTTAGGTTGTTGCTAAGAGATGGGGGAATTCATTCATTCCGTTGATTAAACTTGGGCATTCGATTCAACCTGGATAACTGGATTAATGCTATGGGAGAACTGAACCACCGCTCACTCGGTCAGATGCACAAACTGCTTTCGCATCGAACTTGCGGCACACGTCCGCCTCTATGCGATGTCTCACCAGCATGAAGGCCACGTGTTGCTTGCTGTTTGTTGTGGCAGACCCCGGCAGGGACTACCGCCACGACAGTGGCTCCCTTGTCTATAGTAGTATTTGTAATTTGTCAATGTTCTGAAAAGGGATCCATCATCAAGACGATGGACAATGCTTGTCATGATGATGGATTCTCTTTGAAATTCGAAATGGATTATCAGGACAATGTTGACAATGTTTGTTGTGATAATGGTTTTTTTGGGATTCGAAATGGATCATCAAGGCAATGTTTGTTTGATGGATCGTCTTTGGATTCGAAACATCGACAAATTACAAATACCACTGTAGATAAACTCTCTTTCAACATTACATTTTCAAATTAAACAAAAAAACAAATCATAAACATTAATTATAATTTTATTTTAAGTTATTATTATTATTAATTATAAAAATATTTAATATATGAATTAAAAGTATATACATTTAAAAAAATGTAACAAGTTTTTTATTGATGGAGATTGTCCCATTTTACTATAGAGATTCTTAACTTCTAAATAGGTTTTATTACAATATTATGTTTTAGTAATACCATATGCATAAAGAATAGTAATTCATGTTCATATGATCTTTTTTCAATTAATCAATTTAATTGAAAAGGTAGAGAAAGCATGAATATATTTTAGATAAATCTCAATCTCAACCTTTCATATGTGATTATTACTAAGAAAATTCTAGAATAATCTATGCAGGTTAAATCCCTACCATCCACCTAATAATTATTGATAATTAAACTAAAATTCTCTAATCACCATTCCAAATAGACATACCTTAGTTTACATGTTAAAATTTAAAATAATGGATTATTAAGACTTTATAATGGTTATTAATGATCGTTAACTAAATAAATATGATGTTAATTAAAACTTCATAATGATTATAGATATTATGTCTTTATAAAAAAATATAAAAATAATATACCATTTTATTTTTTTTGTGAAGCTTTAATATTATATAATGATATATATATATAATATATATTTTCTAAACTTTTGATTCTCGCGCCTAAATTTGTATCTTCTTCTCAAAAAATTCTAATATATATAGATATATATTCGCCCTAAATTTTGAGCTTCTTCCCAAAAAAGCCTTCATTATGTAGGGGTTAGATGACAATCTAATCCTCTAACAATCAATGCTACATAACAATACAGTTATTTCTAGATATTATCATTATGTGTTTATCCAATAATTAAAACGCTTTGATCACCAACATATGCTTTTTTTTAGTGGATTTTTCAGCCAAAATATGCCCTTTTGTTTCCACACTTTGTTTTTCAACGAAGTTATATATATGAAAACTATTAAAAAAAAATCCCTTACCACCTTCAGCTTCTTCCAAATAAGTCTTTATCATGTAGAGGTTGGTTGACAATCTAGTCCTAAAATTATTTATGCCAGATATCAATACAATTATTTCCCGTGATTATCATTGTGCGTTTGATCTAATATTTAATGGGCTTCGATCATCAACATATGTTCTCTCTAAGTGGATTATATCCACCTAAATCATAAATTTCAATTCTAATTTTTATTTTTATTTTTTATTTTTTTTTGGGTAAAATGGCCATAGAGGAGGGATTATGGTTTATGGGTTATGAGGCATGTTGTTTTTTTCCTTAAAATCTAATTTCCAAATTTTAATCCAACAACCATGTATGGGTACACATGTTGAATCTCCATGTCTTTATTTAGGTTTTGTTAATGTAGGAACTAATCTACAACGATATAGGAAATATTTGAACTTTAACACCTAGGTCTAAGGGACATTGCTCTGCATGTCCCCATTCTTGTTGAAATTTATTTGAATTAGGTTATCTAAAATTCAATTGCTTTGAAGTGGGACAATTCTTATTGTCTACACGATCTATATAATGTGAATACAACTTTCAAAAGTTGATTATGTCAAGCAATTAATCATTTCAAGAATGCATGTTCGAAGGCCATGGTTTCATAAAGCCAATCCCAATTTCTTTTCTTTTCTTTTCTTTTCTTTTATTTTCTTTGGAAAATTATAAACTACCTTCAAGTTGATAAGGATAATTGGACTGAAATTTTGGGATAATTTTTAGACTCGAGGAGCCCCATTTCTTCATTAAGTCCCTGCCATCCTAATGAATAAGAAAGATCCTAAAGGTTGAAAGTTGAGTTAAATGAGTAAGAGGAGAAGGTTCTTGAATCTGTGATGGTCTCGTAAATCTTGCATACATGTCGAAGAAGCAACCCAAAGTAGAATTTCTCTCCAAAAGCCTAAAATCATACTTGAACTGTGAACAACTTGCTAAAAGCAGCATTCTAGCACATACACATAATCAATAAATACAATTAGCATATCCCCCTTTTTTAGGTAGGGGGGATTATAAATATCTACGAAGGAATTTTAATGTTTTACCCAAGAATACCTTTGTTGGAAAGACCATAAAGTTTATGGATAACTATACAATTATGAACCAATGTCACCTCATTTAAGTGTTCTTCCACTTCACACTTCACATTGGTGTTTTTGGTAATGGTAAGGAGTCTTCCCTATGTGATCTAACATTTGTCAATGACCTGTAGGAGGTTTTTTAACCTTAAGTATGGATTTATCATTTGTTATTTGATCAATTTTAATTAAATATTAGCAAAATCAACATGTGTAGTTGTCAATGAAGTAAGCTAAATGCAAAACATTAAACACTAATTAATGATTTTTCATACTTATTTTTGCAACAAAATCTTGCAACTCATCTGTTGAATAATGTATTGTTTTTTGCAACAAAATATTTCAACTCATTTGTTGAATAATATGTTGTCATTGATTTCAAAGCTAGGGGGGACCCAAGGTGGGTACATGAGACCCTTTGATATATGTTAAAGTTAGGAGGAGTCCCAAAGCTAAGGGGATGCAAGGAATCATGGACAAGAAGTAATCCTGATTGAGAATAATATCAGACCCAAAGTTAGGGTTGGCCTAAAGGTCCATCACTCATTTTGACCCCTCAGGACGAGTGCCTAATCTTTATAAATAAGAGGAATGATGGGCACTATAAAAAAAAATGTGTGGAAGGTAAGCAATCAACAACAAGCTTGAATAGGTAATTTGAGGAGAAAAGGAGCAAAATAAAGTGTGAGGAAGATGTACGGAAGTGCAAAGTGCATAAGTGAATCAAAGGCGACAAATCTATCATGATAGAGCTAGATCGGGTAGCAAAAGGTTGAGCAGATAGTTTAAGGCATTAATACACAGTAAGTCAAACTTTTGAGAAAACATAAAATTTTGTTATAACATGACTTGGCTCGCAAAAACTTTTATCTGCCTCCACTAGTTAGTGAGAAATTTTGATAGAAAGATAATTATCAACAAATGTTTATTATATTGGTGTCCAGACCTCCAGTAACAAAGTTCCACCATATAATTCTATATCGGGCCTCGATAACTATGATATAAGCAATATGTGTTCATAGCTTGCAATCATGTACTGCTAAGGTGTAGCACCTAAGGGATTAATTCCCTTAGCATATCACCATATTGGTAGTTTTCTAAAGTAGAGAGTTTTGTTTTGACGATATCTTGAGCCCCAATAAACACCCAGTCTCAATGCCTAGTCATAAAGGTGTTTAGCTATAGCAACTAGGGATTAGATCCCTCAACATACTCGGTATTGTGAGTACTAGAGCTAATGTGTTTACTGAATTCACTAAAATATTGATATCCTGGTGCCCCGACTTATCATTTGATAGCAAAATTTCCAGTAGTTAAAAAAACGTATTGCATTTTTCATACCCGAAAGATTTTGTTTTGCGGGGATTTTTTATGTTAAAGGATATCAAGTATTTTCTCAATAGCTCGATATAAAACCAAAAATTTCAGGCTTGAACCCCATCACCCAATATAACATGAAATTTGGTGTTTAAGGGATTTTTTGGTGAAGATCCCTAATAGCATGGTGTTCTAAGGACTTGATAAGTGCTCGATTGTATAACAAGGGTGGATGTTATAAAATTAAAGTGGTGTAAGCACCAAATATTGGAGAATTGAGATATAGTGTTGGTAAGTGCATGGCCATACGTGAATCCTGTGGCGTGTGACTGTAAGAAATACCTACTCTAATAGTCTAAAGGTGTTGCACTAGTACAAAATAGTTGTGATTGTTTGGGTGAAGTGTCTGGTTCAAGATATCACTATAAAAGAAAAACTACGGAGACAAAGATTGTAGTAGAAGTTAGGAAAGCAGAATGGACCATTGTAGAAAAATCTTGGGAATAAAATTTAAATGAGATTGGTGTCTCCCATAGGTTGGTTCCTATAAAGAAAAAAAGGGGGTTGGTGTATCCTACAGGTTGGTCCTTGAAAATCAAAGGAGATTGGTGTCTCATGTAGGTTAGTGCCTACAAATTTGAAAAATCATAAGATTGGTGTCTCCTGTAGGTTGGTGCCTACAAATTAGTGTAACAATAGTTTTGTGCCTAGAAAGAATAATCCTTTAAAGAAGTTTTGTGGTCTTCTCTTGAAAGGGTTTCCATGTATATCTTGTGTTTCTTATTCTACCTATAAGACTGATGTTTTATGGTGATTTAATGTTTAAAAATTGGATTGTTGGATCCACCCCCTCCTCTCAGTATAATTGCACCCTTTGAGTGAATCTTCACATCTTTGGATGATTCTAATCCCTAGGGGTTAATATTCATTGGATTTAATCTAAACTGTTGATCTTGGTTCATAGGTGTATCCCCTACTCTTCCAGATGTTCAATTTTAAGTCAATGTTCTAATTGGAATCATAACATACAACCTGAGATCCCCAAATGCTTTATCAGAAGTAGATTTCCATCTAGATTGGGAGTCAATGCCCACTCTTATTTGAGATCCATAGGTCCCAACCTCCTTTTTAAGGTTACTCCAACCAATAAGGTGAACTAGTTCTCTTGCTCATTTACCATGAATGAACAGGAAAATTCATAATGTATTAGACTAAACCCTTAGTACACCGCTAAGTGGAGGCAAAATGAGCTTCTACGCTAAGATTCATATGATTTATGATTAGTAGCTATGCCTATTATGAAGGAGTCATGACAACATAAAAAGGGCCTAATTTCTTAACATGTATTCCTTTGTGATATTTCTATAGGCTCGGTTCTTACACTTTCAACCTATCTCTTATTACATATTCATGATATGTTCATCTTTTTATTTTCACGTCTAATTTGATTTCATGTTGTTTATGCCACATCATTCCATAGTTTTGTATCAAGTTCGGTAGGCATAAAAAAATCTTTAAACTATGTACTAACCTCTGCATTCTCTAAATATGTGCCACCCATAACATTGCTTTCTTGGTTGCTTGTTATTGCTTGCTAGGGGTTATAATTAATATTTCAAAGGCTAAAAGGGTTGGCATTATCACAAGCTAGAAAGAAGGCGTTATCACAAGTATATGTTGGCATAGGTACTTATGAGCCTTTCATTTTTGCATATGCCTACCATGAGTTTTGCAGTGATGGAGATCAAATTGACACAAAGACCTTATTGTTTCAACTTTTGGTATATTCGAAGCTTGTTCTAGAGAAGAACTTATTGAACTAGTTGACCCATTACCTGGTGTAAGCATATTCACCAGTAGGGGAAGTAGGGAATTTGGATGACTAACCAAATTAAGCCATTGGTGAAATGAACAAAAACAAAATAAGGTGGTGTAGGCCAAGAAGGTTTATATAAAAAACACAAGATTCAAGTCTAACACATATATAAATAAACCATTATTATAGGTTCAAGACTTATATAAAAAAACCATTGGATTCAAGCTTTGATAATATAAGTCAAGGAAGGGAAGAATTATTTTTAAAAGCACCAAGTTCAAAACTTTTATAATATATACCAAAAATGGAGTGGGAGTAGAAATGCCATATATATATATATATATATATAACAACCATTGATGCGAGGCTTATGACTATATACTATAATGTGTGTGTGCGGGCCAGTTAAGCTTTAGCACCAACACTTACGAGGAGGCTATATATATGAACACACCTTGTGACCTGTTGTGGCCACCAACAACCCCCCTCCTTATGAAGTGTTATTGCTAAAACTAAATAAGTGGGGACCCTCAGTCAAAAATTTAAAAAAATCAATTAGTGTTTATATTTCCTTTTAGATGAAACCTACAACATCATGGACTTAGAAAAATACCTTTGAAGAATCTAAAAAGCTTAAGTTTCATGATGAAGAAAGTAAATTCACTCCTTAAGAGATATCACATCGCGCAAAGAATGATAGGGTACCTTCTAATGAGCCAAAATGATAAAAAACGCGAGATTGCGACGCGAAACTCCATCGCGTCACATGCATTAATGAGCACTGGCATTGAAAAACCTTAAAATCGCCGATATGCGATATCACATATCGCACATCGCAAAAATCGCATAAATTACACATAATGATTATAACGATTTAGCGATCCGCGATATTGCGATATTGTGACCAGGAAACCTTGCGATAGAACAACACGATGAGATTGCGGTAATGCGATGCAGCGATTTGCGATATCGCAAAGCAAAATCGCAAGACCTCTCCATCGCAGTTGGTTCTGGTTCATTATTCGAGAAAAATTTTTTTAGGCCAAAAACTGGTCATGCAATTTAAATGCGAATTAATGAGTTGTTGTCAGTTGTTAATGAAGTATGGTGTTGTGTTTTTCAAAAAACTAGTTCACGTAAGGTGGCGTGTTTTTGCATATCTTCGGCAGTTAAAGTTTTCTTGTCATTATTTTTATCATTACTTCCACCTCATTTGTAAACTGCATAAACGAAGGACAAAGCGTTATACAAGACAGTATGCAGGAAAATATGAGGAGGAAAGGCAGTACTCCAATGTCCATTTGGGAAATCACACCTAATCTACTTAAGGAAGAGAAAGAGCTACAGAACTCTTCTGAGGCATCCATCACAGATCTCTCATATACAGCCATGGTTGAATGGGTACTGAAGGATGCTGATACCAGAAACAGACAATTTAATGCTCAGGGTCAAGAGCTCACGGAATCACTATTTTTACAAATTTTGAGCTTTATCCCCGATAAGAGAAAAAGGCGCAAGAGGCGAAGAACACATCAGGGAAGCCCGGATCAAGGAAGACTTCTAATCATTCAATCACCTGCAAGCCCCGAAAATTGCAAGAAAGCAACGATAGAAACAAACTGGAAACAGAAAGCTAAAGAAAAAGCAGAAGTAGTCCAAGGGTTAACCAAGTTGAAATGGGATTATTACCAGGCATACATGGTAAAGCCACATAGTCATTTGATGACTCTCAAGTATATGATCGATTTTGCTGAGAAGATAGTGCCAGCTCTTGCCGATTCTGTTTGCTTAACTCAACCAAAGACGGAAGACAGTCAGCCGACTCTACTCAGGCAAATACTGAATGCTTGCGACGTTAAGGAGCAAATATAGAAATAGTTAGATATTAGATTTAGTTTTAGAAATAGTTTTGCTTAGAAAAAGGACGGTCATTTAAACTGAATCCTGAATTTCTATAAATAAGTTTTTTAGTTAGTAGTATTTAAACCCTTCTCATGCATTTAGAGAAGGGTCCAGAAATTTATCAAAAACTTGTCCTCAGAACATGCACTTTTGCACCCTCTGAGGAGGTTTTAGTGAATGAATGGAACATGGTTTATTGATATTTGCATTTGATATCTACTACTGATGTTGCACTTCTGTACTCTTAGTGGATGTTAAATCAAGGTGAGATAAATCAATTGTCGCTTGAAGCTCATGAGTAGGACTAGTTATAAATGGTACTTTGATCTCTTAACCATTTCTGCTTATGCGTTAAAGTGATGTTCAATTTTCAGTTGTTTATATATTACAACATGGATGCCTGAGTTATTGTTTGGCACTTTTGTACGGTGATAACTATTTTTTTATGTTTAGTGTATGAAGAGCTCATTTATGCGATAAGTTTTCACAACTGTTTCATCTAACTTCTTATATGAAGTAGTTCATCTTTATTGAATTCTTTTCTTATAATAGCTAAATGATCTTTATTACTAGTTATTGTTTGAAATATTTTTAGATCGCATAGAAGAAAGATCACACCCCGGGTTAGCATAAATTTTGATGTTTTTCTGTTTATTAGAATACAATAGCATAGCGTTAGATTAGAATTAGGATAGAAGTATTCCATTTAGAACAGAAATACCCAACTTTCTCACACACACACACTGAATTGGGAAACTGGTCCCATATCCGTAGTCGGACCCGCTATACCAAACGGATAAGGAGCTGCCAACCAAGGTCTGGACCGGGCGGGTATCCCCCTTGTTGTTGTCCTGATTTTCGGGGCCTTCAACATATTTGGCGCTAGAAGGAGGGCCTGAACTATGAATGGCAAGTAAATCCAAATCAAAATACCATTCTGAGAGTAAATTGCCTTTACCATCTCCCCCGACTTCTCCATTACACTTAAATCCAGAGTTAGAAGCCGCCAGAGCATCAACTGCTGCTACAAATCCTGACATTTCAGAACAATCTTTTATTGAACCTCGTGAAGTCAAATCTCTGATTCACAAAATTCAGTGATTTTCTATTTCCCCTCAAGGATCTGATAAATCTCAGGGCAGCGTGACTTCGCAGTATAACCCTGCTCATCCCCTGAGCAGATTAAAGAGTGAAAAGTTTGGTGTTCAGCCAACTGAATTACCTCTTCCCAAAAGGAAAAGAGCAAGGAAGTCACCTAAAGGGTTTGACAGCAAGACTCTTTCATCAACATCATCCATCTCAACCTCTCCACCGCGAAGTCAACCATCCACTCCTCCACCCCAGACCATTATCAATCCACCCAGTGGAATCCCTAGAACTCCTCCTCCATCATCTGCGATCATAATCACCTCATCTTCCCAACCACAGGGATCATCTTCTTCCAATCCCCCTGTTAGCAGTTCAACAATGGCCCAGTCTCCATGGAAAAACCCTGGGGCAGTCTTAATGCCTGCACCCTTGAGTCAAATACTAGCCCATCCTGAGAAATGGTTGCCTAAGTTCAATCCCGAGGCAGGCATGCGAGTAGAAGAGCACATAAACAACTTTATGTTATCCATTAACCTCAATGGGGTTACTAATGAAGATGTTGTTGTTCGACTGTTTCCTTATACTCTACGAGGAACAGCTAGATCATGGTATTTCTCATTACCCTCTGGATCTATTACCAGTTGGGACATCTTCCAAGACTAATTCCTAACCAAGTTTGGTGACGACAGGTCTATGGCAACGTTAATCAACGACATATCCAACCTTAGGGCAGAATCTAGAGAGCCTATCAAAGACTTCAATCTACGTTTCAATAAAATTCTAAACAAAATTCCTACTGCTTCCCAGCCTAGCGAGGAAGTGAGATGTGAATGGTATATCACTGCATTACCATCAAACATAGCAATCTTCGTGGATAGGGCTAATAAAACAACCCTAGCCGAAAACATGAAAGAAGCCATAGTAGTAGAGAAACATATAATAGCCTTAGAGAAGAAATCCGCGATAAAAGAATGTAAATATAAGAAGGTCACCTTCAAAGAAGAGTCCAAGAAGAAACAAGCAAAAGATCCATTCGATTTGGAGGGATTGCAAAAAGTTCTGAAGACCATGTCAAATGAAATTGTCGACATAAAAAAAGCAAGTAGCAGAAAATTCTTCAAAAAGGCCCTACAAAGCTTTGAAAAGAGGCCCATCAATGGATTCAAGGCCACCCAATGCTATAACAAGTGCTGAATTCGAGGAAGAGGAAGAGGAAATTGCCACTGAAGGGAAAACCGATGATGAAGAAGTTGTAGAATTACAAGGAATGTGGGATTTCATCCTCCCATAAGAGGAAGATCAAGAAGTATTCCCAGTTAACACACGAAGTAGAAGTCAGCTTCATCCTCCCCAAACTACCCCAAAACCAAAGAGCGCAAGATCTACAACAAAGGATAAAGTCGAAACAAAGAAAACGACATCTAAAGCAACTCAAACTAGCCCAATCCAAATAGATTCACCTACTCCATCTAAAACGCTGATCGTTTCGGATGAATGGAGTACAATATTATAGAAAACATGAAAAATACTAGGGCTAACATCACTCTATACGAATTAAGCAAACTAGAGCATCAACAAAAGATAATGATGAAAGAATTACATGCTGTGCCAGTTGCACCTTTGCCTGCCGCTGTAATTTCGCAAGCCTATCAGAACATGGGAAGACCTCCAACTAATACAACTAACAATATTGATCCAAACGACATCACTTTAATTGGAGGAAGATCGAGATCTCATACTCCCCCTTTTCTCCTTACTTATGAAATTTTTAACAAAAATGTACATAATTGTTTAGTAGATTTAGGTGCTTCATCGAATATTTTACCAAAGTCCATATGCACCGAATTAAATGTTCAACCACAAAAATCCATTGTTCACATAGTTCAGCTGGATCGATCTCAAGTCGAAGTCATTGGTGAACTAAATCAAGTAACCATAAGGCTGTCATCCAACCCAAAGGTATGTCAAGTTATTGACATTTTAGTCGCTGATATCCCTGAATTTTATGGCTTAATTCTTAGCAAGGATTGGTCAGAAAAACTGCATGGATACTTCGCAACTGACTGGTCGCACATGTGGCTGCCTTACAATGGTAAGCCAAATCAAATAAAATTTGAACGAGAATTACATCAGAAGTACATAATAACGGAATTAGAGGGGGGAATGAACCCGTAGCATATAACAGTAGCATAATTGGCAATTACTCAGTGGATTCTTTTCTCGGCAATTTTAATGCTCATACGTCACCTTATTTAGAACATTATGTTTTGTCCCAAGTCCAAAATTTTTCTGAAATGGATAGTTCAAAATGTATCAATTTTTTAGATAGATCTGTAAATAAATCTTTGTTTTGGAAATTATTTTTTGATGGTTCTAAATCTAACAAAGGAGCAGGAGTAGGATGTGTGCTAATTAGTCCAGAAGGAGATAAAATCATGTTAACATGCAGGCTCGAATTTGATTGTACCAACAATACAACAGAATATGAGGCTTTATTCCAAGGATTCTACAAAGCAATCGGGCTAGATATAAAGTACCTCGAAGTCTTTGGAGACTCTGAAATTGTAGTCAGACAGGTACGGAATACTATATATTACTTATCAGGTCATTTAAAACACTATCAATCTTTAGTTCAAGATCTGACTGAGCATTTTATAGAATTCAATATTTCATCAATTCCCAGACTCCAGAATGCAAGTGCTGACCTTTTAGCTAACATAGCTTCTAAGCTCATTCCTTCAGAAGATTTTAATCCAGATAGATTCTCAATAGAATTAATCTTTAGACCTTCTATTCCTGACAACATCACAAATTGGAGAATATTCAACGATGATCCTGATATCGTAAATTTCCTTACTTCTGAAGGATCCTACTCCAACCAAATAATCGACGAAGATCAACATGATCGACAATTTCAACAAGATAGCACTAACAATGCTATACCTAAATTAGTGGTCAAGTTAGAAGACCTGTACGATTTGAAAGATCGGTTTAACAGGTCTACGAATTCGAAACTCCAAAGTTCAACTTTGAATTATGAATTAGTAAACCTAGGAACCGATGCCAAACCCTAAAACATAAATCTAGGCCTTGGCCTAGCCTTCGAAGAAAAACTAGCATATATTCGTCTTTTGAGACAATACAAAAGCGTTTTTGCTTGGAACTATGATGAACTCAAACATACGAAACTTCTATCATTATCAACAAAAATTGAGAAAGATTCATCCCAACTTAGAAAATCAGATAAAAACCGAACTCAATAAGTTTTTGAAAACCAAGATAATCTTTCCCGTCAGACATTCTAAATGGGTCTCCAATATGGTACCTGTTAGAAAGAAAAACGAAGATATTAGAATTTGTATTGACTTTTGCAATCTTAACAAAGCCTGTCAAAAAGACAATTTTCCATTACCACCTATGGAGCAGATATTGCAAGCAGTGGCAGGCTCAGAATTAATGTCTTTCTTGGATGGATTTTCAGGATACAATCAAGTTCTGGTACATCCTAATGATCAATTGAAGACCACATTTAGAACTAAATGGGGCACATATGCATATTGAAAGATGACGTTTGATTTAATTAATGTTGGTGTCACATTCCAGAGAGCCATGGACATTGCATTTAAAGGTTTAGTCAATAAATCTGTAGTAATTTATTTGGATGATATAATCGTGTACTCCAAGAAACGAGGCGACCATCTCAAAGACTTGAAACAAATCTTCCAACGATGTTTAAGGTACGGAATTTCACTTAACCCAAAGAAATCTTTTTTCGCATTAAGTGAAGGGAAACTTCTAGGATTCATAGTGTCAAAATCTGGAATTCACATCGATTCTGACAGAATCAAAGAAAATTTTGAAATATCTCTACCTCATAACAAAAAAGCCATGCAATCTTTCCTTGGCCAAATCAATTTTGTAAAGATATTTATTCCAGATTTTTCACGAATCGTATCTCCTTTACAAACCATGATAAAAAAGAACTCTAATTTTAAATGGGGCCAAGATGAACATGAAGTGTTCAACCTGATCAAACAGGCTATTATTAATGCTCCATCTTTAGCAACTCCAAATTTTTCAGAGCCTTTTATTTTATACACATTTGCGTCAAATAGGTCATATGCTGCGATACTCACTCAAACGAATCAAGAAAAGGAGGAAGCACCAATTACTTTTTTTAGTTCAAATTTGCAGGGTGCTGAATTAAATTACTCAGATATGGAGAAACAAGCTTATGTTGTTTTCAAAGCAATCAAATACTTCAGACCTTTTCTACTCAAAACCCATACCAAAATTATAGTACTGTTTCCAGCGGTAAGAAATCTTCTATTACAAAAGGATGTGGGTGAGAAGAGATCCAATTAGGTAACTGCCTTACAAGAATATGACATAGAAATTAAACTAGCAAACATTGTAAGAGGTCAAGGATTTTACAAAATGCTAGCTGGAGCGTCGCAAATTTATGAAATTCCATCTATAGAGGTACAAGTGTGCGAGGTAAGCCTAAACAATGAAGAGTCATTATACGATGATATCATTTATTATCTTAAAAATGGATATGCTCCTTCATACCTCGATCATACTAAGAAAAGAGCTCTAAGGTTGAAAGCCAAACAATATAAGCTCATAAATGATATTCTTTTTAGAATGAATTACGATTCTGTTCTCCTTAGATGTCTTGAGAAAATCTGAAGCTGATAAATTTTTGCAGGAACTCCACGATGGGCTAGCAGGCGGACACTATGCTGGAGATGCTACTGCACATAAAATCTTGTGCACAAGGTATTATTAGCCCATGTTATTCAAAGACTCGCACAGTTACGTGAGGAAATGTCAAGTTTGCCAAACTACTACTGGGAGACAAAAGAAGCCATCCTTACCACTACAACCATTTAACATCGACCAACCTTTCAATCAGTGGGGATTGGACATAATAGGTGAGATCATTCCTCACTCTTCCAAGCAGCATAGATATATCCTTACAGCAACAAATTATTTTACTAATTGGGTAGAAGCAATTCCACTCAAGACGGATAATGCTGAAAATATCATTGAGTTCATAGATCAATTTATAGTCACCAGGTTTGGATTACCTTCCACTTTAATGTTTGATAATGCATCATACTTTTCTGGAAATACAATGACTGAATTTGCACTTAAAAGAGGATTCAAACTTAAATATTCGGCTAATTATTATCCACAGGGCAATGGGTTAGCCGAGTCTACAAATAAAAACCTAATCAGGATTCTCAAAAGAACAATAGACCAAAATCATAAAAATTGGCATAAATCCTTAATATATGCTTTATGGGCAGACCGAATAATGAGAAAAGCTTCCATTGGCACCTCTCTCTTTAATTTAGTTTATGGGAGAGAAGTGGTTCTTCCAACTCATTTAGTAATTCCTTCTTTGTCTCTAGTTCAATACATCGATGAAGTACCAACTTCCTCATTACACCTGAGACAAATGGAAATAATCAAATTAGAAGAACAGCGAGAACAAGCTAAGAAAACGTGTGCTCATCATCAAGCACTAATAAAATCCTCTTTTGATTCAAATATAATGACCAGAAAAGATTTTCAGGTGGGAGACTTAGTTTTAAAACGGGACAAGGCACATGAAGAAAAGGGGAAACATACAAAATTTCAAAGAATGTGGCTTGGTCCTTTTCAAGTTGTAGAAGTCTTAGGTCCATCGACATTTGTGTTATAGGATTTAGCAGGTAAAAGAGACTCTTTGCCTGTCAATGGACAATTCTTAAGAAATATTTTCCATAGAAGATTATTCTTCTATTTTGTAGAGTAATTGTTTTTCTTTTTCATAATAAAACTAGTTGTGAATGGTTACATTAGGCATTTACGAAAAAGATACCAACTCTCTTTCAGATTTTGATTTTTCGCTTGTATAAATAGCAAATATTTTGGAAAATTGATTTTTATTATTGAAAGATACAGTTAAAGACTCTAACCTAGATATGACACTAGTTTCAACTTCATAAAAGTTTGATGAAAATAACCTTTAGTGAAGAAATTGTTTTATATCAGTGCAATGAAAGGTA
>APFE030489381.1:25595-54427 GCA_000404065.3 Pinus taeda
ATTGTCATCCAGAGCTATCTAAAGGAAACAATGACTTCCTCCCTGCCAAGGAAATCACAACTTTTAGAGGAACAATCCAAGGATACACTTCATCTTGAAGAATGAGAGGTCTCATCATGAGCCGGCCTATCATAATCACAGATATTATAACTTTGCAAAATACTGCATACCACAATAGGGCAATGACTCAAGATTGTTACAATCAAGAGGCAAGGGGTCTCATCATGAGCCAACTTGATTAACAAAGTTATAAATCGAGTGAATGACTGTGTCATAAATTTGCTATCAAACTAAGACATTGTTCTTTAAGAATAAAAAGAAAATAAAAGCAATAAGTGTGGATGTGGATTCTTCTTTGAGAATTGTAGGTTTCTTTAAGTAAGATACAGGATCATGTTGGGTAACAGGTAACCCTGTCGAGGCTATAAACGCCTGCTAGCAGCAAAGGCTCTACTTACGACAAATGAGCATATTTAAAACTGGTTTATAGAGAAGACTTTGTTTTATCTTTACATACCAAGTAATGACAGATCTAAACACAAGGACTAACTTGAGACAGCAAATAATCAAAGTTGAAAATAGATGAAACAAAATGTCATTAACAGGTTAGAGCATAATGTACTTTATCTTTCCATAATAAAGTTTAATTTTCTAAAAAAAATTATGTTTTGGAAGATGAAAAAATTTAATAGAAACACAGAGATAACTGGTTCTTCCAAGTGAATCACCAATTGTTGTGACCACCAACAACCCCCCTCCTTATGAAGTGTTATTGCTAATACTAAATAGGTGGGAACCCTCAGTAAAAATCTAAAAAATCAATTAGTGTTATATTTTCTTTTAGATAAAACTTACAACATCATGGAATTAGGAAAATACCTTGAAGAATCTAAAAAAAAAAAAACCTAAGTTTCATAATGAAGAAAGTAAAATTCACTCCTTAAGAGATATCATATCGCTCAAAGAATGATAGGGTACGTTCTAATGAGTTAAAATGATAAAAAACGTGAGATTGCGATGCGAAACTTCATTGCATTGCATACGTTAAAGAAGCACTCACATTGAAAAACTCTAAAATCGCCAATATGCGATATCACATATCACGCGTTGCAAAAATCACATGAATCACACATAAGGATTATAACGATTAAGCGATCTGCGATATTGCGATGTTGTGATACTGCGATACTGCGACACTGCGAAGTTGCGATGTTGCGATATTGCGATACTGCGACCTTGCGATAGAACAACACGATGACATTGTGATATTGTGATACAATGATCTGTGATATCACAAAGTAAAATCACAGGACCTCTCCATCGCAGTTGGTTCTGGCTCATTATTCGAGAAAACGTTTTTAAGCCAAGAGTTGGTCATGCATTTGAGTGCAAATTAATGAGTTGTTGCCAGTTGTTAATGAAGTATGGAGTTGTGTTTTTCGAAGAACTAGTTCACGTAAGGTGGCATGTTTTGCATATTTGTGGCATTTAAAGTTTTCTTGTCATTATCTTTTATCATTACTTCCACCTCAATGTAAACTGCAGGAAAGAAGGATGAAGCATTATACAAGGCCGTATGCATAAAACTATGAGGAGGAAAGGCAGCACTCCAATGTCCATTTCGGAAGCCACACTTAATCCACTTAAGGGAGAAAAAGAGCCACAAAACTCTTATGAGGCATCCATCACAGATTTCTCATATACAGCCATGGTTGAATGGGTACTGAACGATGCTGATACCAGAAACAAACGGTTTAATGCTTAGGGTCAAGAGCTCATGGAATCACTATTTTTACAAATTTTGAGCTTTATACCAATGAGAGAAAAAGGCGCAAGAGGCGAAAAATGCATCAGGGAAGCCCAGATCAAGAAATAGAGGCAGTTTCCAATGCGCAATTAGCGCTTAGCTAAGAAAACTTGCTCAAAAAGGAAGGCTCCTAGTTACTCAGTCACCTGCAAGCCCGAAAATTGCAAGAAAGCAGCGATAGAAACAAACTGGAAATAGAAGACTAAAGGAAAAGCAGAAGCAGTCCAAGGGTTAACCAAGTTGAAATGGGATATTTACCAAGTATACATGGTAATGTCACATAGTCATTGGATGACTCTCAAGTATATCATCAATTTTACTGAGAAGATAATGCCAGCTCTTGTCGATTTTGTTTTCTTAACTCAACCAAATACGGAAGACAGTCAGCCGATTCCACTCAGGAAAATACTGAATGCTTGCGACATTAAGGAGAAAATTTTGAAATAGTTAGATATTAGATTTAATTTTAGAAATAGTTTTGCTTAGAAAGAGGACGGTCATTTAAACTGAATCCTCAATTTCTGTAAATAAGTTATTTAGTTAGTAGTATTTAAACCCTTCTCATGCATTTAGAGAAAGGTCCAGAAATTTATCAGAAACTTGTCCTCAGAACATGCACTTTTGCACCCTCAAAGGAGGTTTTGGTGAACGAATGGAACAAGGTTTATTTGATATTTGCATTTGATATCTGCTATTGATGTTGCACTTCTGTACTCTTAGTGGATGTTAAATCAAGGAGAGATAAATCAATTGTCGCTTGAAGCTCAAGAGTACGACTAGTTATATATGGTAATTTTATCTCTTAACCATTTCTGCTTATGCGTTAAAGTGATATTCAGTTTTCAGTTGTTTATATATTACAACATGGATGTCTGAGTTATCATTTGGCAGTTTTTTATTGTGGTAACTATTTGTTTATGTTTAGTGTATGAATAGCTCATTTATGTGATAAGTTTTCACAACTGTTTCTTCTAACTTCTTATACGAAGTAGTTCATCCTTTTTGAATTCTTTTCTTATAATAGATAAATGATCTTTATTACCAGTTATTGTTTGAAATCCTTTTAGATCGCATAGAAGAAAGATCACACCTCGGGTTAGCATAAATTTTGATGTTTTTTCTGTTTATTAGAATACAATAGCATAGCATTAGATTAGAATTAGGATAGAAGTATTCCATTTAGAACATAAACACCCATCTTTCTCTCACACACACACTGAATTGGGAAACTGGTCCCATATCCCCAGTTGGACCCACTATACCAAACAGATAAGGAGCTGCCAACCAAGGTCCGGACTGGGTGGGTATCCCCCTTGTTGTTGGCCCGATTTTCGGGGCTTTCAACAGAGTGGCAAGAGTATTCTTGCAATTTCACTTGATTCAGAAATCTTTTTCAAGACTTTTAGATCATTTCACCCATTTCTTTTAACAATCTTCGATGCATTAGTGGAGAAGTCTCAATCAACATCAAGGGTTGGACTCCATAAAGATTCCTCTAGAGGCATCCTTGAATACCAAGAGAAAAATATTTCCTCCCTTCTACAGAAGAAGATCAACACATTTATGAGAATGATAAAAACTTGCAAAATGTAAACCTGAATACTGATTTGCCTCATCAACAACATCAACATCCAAAGGTGTGAATTTTTTAGAACCTAATAAAATGTATAAATTACTTTGCCTTAAATGTTATTAGTAACCTAATAGTATTTTTCCCAACATCCTTCTTTAGGTGAGATGAAATTTGAGCTCATTAAGGAAACTCTATTTTTGACTATCAACATTAGTGATATATACATCTCAAAGAGAGAGGATGATGAGAAATCATTTTCATCTTGTATGGATGGTTGTCATGCTTTTGTCATGCAACTATGAAGTTGTTTGTCTTTCTATGGTCCCATCTTCGTTCTTATTTCTGAGATTTCCTACACTAAAAGATACATTTTTCAAATGGTAGTAGTATTTTTCTTTTGTTTTTTCTCAGTAAACAATAGCAATTAGTTAAAAAATTATGTTCTATATGATTTTGGCATAAAATTGGGATATGAAGCTACTCCTTCTCAACTTAATCAAATCTAACGCATCAAGGGAGAAAAGAAAATAAAAAAAACCACTTTTTTGTTAGGAAATTGAGATATTCTTTCCATATTGAAGATATAGTCAGAATCACATTCATAATCAGATATGATTCATTCACATAAGTACTTCTCTCTCTACAACATTAATCAAATCAGCTTATCAATCTCTATAAGAAAATAAAATATCAAGGTGTCTTAAAGAACAATCAAACCAACAACTTTTTCTTCCTTGGTTGTCCCTCCTATCCTTTCTCTCAAAGAATTTGAAAGGTTTGTCAATGATGAAAAATTGGCATGCAAGGAGAGCTGATCAAAATTATCTCCCCTCTTTGGTGGAGTGAGCATAGAAAGTTATGCTCAAGTTACTTGACATGTGGCTTCTTGATTTTTCCTATAACTCACTCACATGTATCATTGCATCATATGACTTCTATCACTCCATTTTCTTATGCTCATCATCAATCTAGTCAAATAGCCCACTAATCCACTTCAATAGGCAACTTAGCACATGCAATGCTTACCTCGGGACAATTCTAATATGTTTCCAAGGTCCCTTCATAGACCTTATGTTGTGGAGGTAAATCCCCTCTGTGGACAGAGGCGATCCCTACTAGCCCAAATTGGGTCTAGCAACAATCATACAACGCTACCACTCAAGTTCCTAATTACAAATTAAAGACCAATGATGAGGGCCTACTTGGATTCCAACGCTAGTGCTTGTAGAAGAGTTGACGCTCCCATTCCTTTGCTCTGGCAGATCATGATCCCCACGATCTCTACGAATGGACACCTGCACATACAAATAACGACACAAACACAAGCATAAAATCCAATAGATACAACTATATATCAGTCAGAAAGGATATAACTCATCCTTATCACGAAGAACAATAAGAGTGGAACCATAACAATAGTCGTCTATTAATGATAAGCAAAGAAGAATACAACCATAGTTCTGACATCAAATCCTCCTTTGGCTGGGTGATCAGCAGCACATGTCTTGCAAAGCTTGTTGGGAATGGGAACAAGCCTCTCTCTCCTTGGTTATTGGACAAGAATCTCCTTACTTAGATTTAGCCTTATGGGAATGAAGAAGGCTCTTGTAGCATGAAGATCTTGGTAACTTGACAATTCTCCATCTCTGGAACTAGCCTGCCTAAGGAAAATGGACAAGCTTTTATAGATGGAGGGAGGGGAGTTGGGATCATCCACAATATTCATCGGATTGGATTTATCACTAAAGAAGCTTCCATGAGAGGTAGAATAGCACTTCCCCTATATGGAGATCCGAAGCCAAACCACCCAACTCAAGATATTTTCAGTCCATGAGTTGGTTAGGATGAATCTTCTACTGTTGGTTTGTTAAAAAACATCACCCATTATGGCTGGCGCGAGTGCGACTCTGTGACAGATCGCCAACTGGCGCGCCCTCTTTAGAGGATTCCCCCCATTGGCGTGAGTGTTGTACTGTGAAACTGCGCCAATGGAAAAAGGGTTGTTTTATGGGTTTTTTGCAGGAGATGTCTTCAGGGAAAATGAAGTTCATGCTCAGGGGAATGTAATGCAAGTGTTTGCAGGTCATGTCACTTCTCGTAGGTCCCGGAATGAGTCCTCCAAGATGCGGGAGAAGGGATAATAGGGATGGTGAAAAATTGCTATGTAACAGATGCCCCCTAAAGCATGAGGTCCGAGAGAGAGAGAGGGGTGAAATGCTTTACACGAACATGTCCAACCAAAAACACTGCCATCAGAAAACCTGTGTGGAGAAGTACAACTGATAGCTCAAGTACATGATGTATATGGTATGGGCACAACCATCCATAGCAGAGTACATAAGAATCTAGATCCAAGGTATGGACGCAACCATCCAGTGAGGATTGATAAATAGACTTAGGCATGGTCGCAACCATCCAGTGAATGAGTCATGTAATAATCATAATAATCCACAAAATCACAACCTGGATCCCAACAGACAAAATCCAGGATCTTTCACTCCATCTCAACCCGAACAGAGTAAAAGTTCAAGCATGCGAATATGGGAGTTGAAGTCGAACAGGGCAAGAACATCGTTTGATTACCAGCCAATGATGAAAACTGTTAACAGACGCGAGAGGTACCACCAATAATGACAATGGCCCTTAAGGTACTATAGGTACAATCTACGGCATGCGAATCAGTGAGCCGGCGTCGAACACCCGTAGAATCATTCGATCAGAGGCCACTGATGAAAACCTCGCGTCGAATGTGAAGAACCTGCCATCGAGGCATGCAGGCTCCAAGGCACCTGAAGGGAGTCTCTAGGTCAACTTCTTGGATAATGAGTTGAAGTCGACAGGAAGAAACCTTGATCGAAGGTGGGCCATAGTGTTTCCCACATCATCGACATGAGACAAAGGAGGATAATATTGTTTGTGAATGAAGATTATGTGAGTTATCAGAGGGAGGTTGATTATTCTGCAGAGGTCAGCTTCTCTTGAACATATCGGCGGCATGACAATGGACTTGGCAGCATTTGACATCAAATGATCAGAGGTCATGGTGAAAAGGCAACGAGCAGATGAGAGGTCAAACAGGATTACCCAAACCCACGGAAGCAAGTGAAAAATGAGATGAGATGTCCCCACCTAGGCATGAATGCAGACAAGTGCCATGTTCAAGAGCGACATACTACCGACACGACAATGATTCTGGTTCCATTTTCCCCACCATTTCTGGCGAGTACCCCGGTTATTTTTAATGACAAGCTTGACAGGGATAGCATATGCTTGTAAAGCGTTATTTTGATGGAATCCAATGTCATCAAATTTGAACGAGTCTGACAGAGGAAGAACTCGGCGTCTTTTCATGTTTAGAGAGTTTGAAAAGACAACAAAAAGTAAACTCCAGGGGTGTCCTTTTTCGCTAAGTTGTGTTTCTCGAGCCTGAAAAAGTATCAAGCAATGCTCGAAAGAACCACCCGACCATTACGATCGAGGAGTACTTTTCATGATTAGTGATCTCGACTTGAAAAAGTAAAAAAACGATTGAAACTACGTCATTTCGTAACCGTTAACGAGCCTAAAATGACAAGGGCCCGACAATCTTTTCGTCTTTACATGGTCGGAAAAGACTTTAAAGATGACCACCTCTTATTTACGTTTAGCGAGTCAAGAGGAATAACTCGACATTCTTTTCATATTTAAATGGTCAGAAAAGAGCTGAAAGAAGACCTCCATTTTCATTCTCTTTAACGAGTCAAAAAGGGAAAAAAATACTCGGCAATCTTTTCATATTTTACGAGTCAGAAAAGAGCTTAAAGGTGACTCGTCCTAGAGGAACAAGTGGTATAAAGGGTAGCAACTAGTTCCGGCAATGGTGGAACTGCTCAAAACATGTAATGGTCAAGAGGCTGGCTAACAAAACCACTCTTAACTGCAGTCCCTCAGGAAAGGAAAACAAGCAAGTGAAAGCATATGATCGGCCAAAGAGATGGTGGTGATGGGATGAAAACAACCAAGGCTCATCTAACAGAATTTAGCAGATAAAGACAACAATCGTGAGATGTACATCAGTTATGGGTTCATTTTTACACAAGCTTGAACCATAGAGAACTCTGCTTGGATTCGGTTTCATGTTTACACAAGCTTAAAAAGAAAAACTATGTTTGTTGTAAGTTTGCATGCCCCCAACATAATGACGCAAAACGAGGTACATGCCCCCCAAGCTTCATTGCATTCAACAAAGTGGATGGAATGAAGGTTCACTTTCGAGATCTTGGAAAGACTCGACTTGTATTTTACGAGATCTTAATCAAAATACTTGATTTGGAAAGGGAGTTGTTTCATTTTTTAATGAGGTTGACACAGTAAAAGAACTATCCTCATAACCCTTGTTTCATGTTTTAACAAGCTTGACACAAGATCAGGAACTATGCTCGACTAGACCCAGTTTCATTTTTTAAGGAGCTTGACATAGGAAAGCGAACTATGCTCCGCACGAACTTCATCATCATGAACAAGAAGTTGTAGCTTCGAAGAGTGCCACTCCCGGTGGAAGGATCACATCTTGGAAATCGGGACCCAATGCCCCCAGGACACTATGCATGACGGCAACATCATTGGATACATGCACAAGATAAGTAGCCATGTAGTTGACCTGCGGTGGGGTAGATACAACCGGTGGATAAAAACCAAGAGGGGATGACAACTACGCAGGAGGCACCGGGGGACTAAAGAACGATAATTGATCTATAGTCATGATTCTTTCGTCGTGTGGAAAGCAAACCACACGGAAAAGTGAAGAGACAAGGGCCCCTAGGGCATAAATATAGTCACAGCCAAGGAGAAGACTGAAATCTAAAGCACCTTGGGTAACCAATACGTCTATATGGATGGTTTTGCCTCCCAAAGTAATAGGGAACTTTGGAAGGATCCCTAATGGTTGACTGGTTCCTCTATCAAATGCCATTAGATTCTGTGCGACCAGCACAAGCTGTGGGGAGCCCAAACCTTTCCAAGTAGTGGAAGGCATAAGACTGACAGATGCACCCTCATCCAAGACAGTGTCGGGGATTGCTTTATCATAGGCATGTACTATAATCTGGAAAGGCACATGGGATGGAAGGCGGAAAGTAGTCAGGTGGCTCCAGTCGAAGGAAACAACTGAACTACTTGGTGGGGGAATCGTATGATTGCCCCCCTGCTCCGAAGAAGGACTCTCGGGATCAGCTGGGATAGGAGAGTCGTTTTCGGAATTAGAAGAATCTGACGAGATGAGAAGAACATGAGCATGATGCTCTTCCGAAACAGAGTGATTAACAAGTGGTGAACCCAAGTTGACACTCTCTCCGACCAATGGTTGGTCCCGAATAGGCTTATCACAACCCGATTCAGAAAGAGGAGGATGGAGAAGAGAAGGATCTAAGTCAATCTCTTCGTCGACAGGGAGAGGGTCTAAAGAGAGCCTCTGATAACCAACATGAAGTTGGGGTGAAGAAGCTGTAAGACTTTCCAAAACAGCGGAAGCTTTTGTGGAGGTTTGCAGGTGTTGGTAAATGTTACAAACCAGTAACTAGGATCCCCAGGGTGGAAATTATGGATTCCATAGAGGTGCGGAGATTCTTCCAACACCCCCCCTCAAACGCAACTCGGGGGAATCGAACCTGGGTCCAAGCTCTGATACCATGTGGAGGTTTTCCGTTACACCAAAACCCGCAGGTGTTGGTAAATGTTACAAACCAGTAACTAGGATCCCCAGGGTGGAAATTACGGATTCCATAAAGGTGCAAAGATTCTTCCAATAGCTTTATCCATGAGTGGACAGGTGAAGCAGATGGTTGCCTTCACATAGCCTACATGGGAATCAAATCTCCCCTTTTTTCTTACCATTGCCAGTTGATAGGGTAGCATCACCATGAGCTTCAGAGGATGATGAGGGGTAGGCCGGATCATGATACCATACTTCTAAGATCCTCGGAAAGCTAGGACAATCATGAAGAAGATGGTCATCCTTGCACAATTTACAAGGAAACTTGACCTTCCATGGAGGAGCAGAAGGAGTTCCAATCTGAGCTGTACTCAGGGCAGTAGCTGCACTTTTAGCCTCTCGCTTAGGTGACTTATTCTTCTTCGTCTTCTTCTTAGCCACCTGGTTACTTGAATCCAGACTTTCACCAAGTGAAGTAGAAGATGAAGACGTAGAAACAGGCGAAGAAGGGGAGACGTCTACCTTGGAATCAACATGATGTTGTTCGGGTGGAGGATTGGATTGACCAGTAATCGAGACATTAGGGACCACAGAGGTTGAGAACAACCAAACAGGCAACCCAACAGTTAACCTAGGAAGGGACAATGTTGCCATGTAAGGAGCACCAACATTCCCAAAAGGAGGAAAATGACCAGGATTCCTGGGTTGGTGAACTCTGGAAAAGTTGCCATAAAAAAGTGAAAATCGCACATGGGGTTGAAAAACAGTCAAGACACACAATCAAACAGTCAACAAACAGAATCTAACAGGGTAAATGTGAACGTGGCCAAATAAATTTTAAGACACAAGGACATAACTGGATCTTTTCATCTTTAGAGAGTCGAGAAAAGGACAAAAAGATGACTCTAGTGGCCTTCAAATGTTTAATGAGCCCGAAGTGACAAATGCTCAGATGAGCCTTTTCTTTTAGGGAGTCTGAAAAGGATCAAAAGTGACTACTTTGGAGAACTAGGAAAAAGGTTTACCAGACAATCCATAAAACTACATATACACCTTGGCAATCGTATGAAAACCAAGGACTTTCGGTACGGCATTCAATCTTCCCAAATGTTGTGTTCGGTGTGTTACGGGTCGTAAGGTGGCAAACACGGCTTCCTATGGATAAAGTATGATAACCTAGTGGGGTCTCCCCATATACTCGATAGTACGTGGGAGCACAATTCCGTACTAGACCACTATCGAGTCACAGAAGGAGGAATCACCCAACCTTGAGTGGAAACAAAAGTGACTAGGTTTAACGACACCGGAGCACATCTCTAGCCTAGACCTCTAAATAGTGTGCATTATGTTCCAATGCGTTGTCAGATTCATTCAGTTCATTTTAAAGTTGATCTTGGATTATGTTTCAGTTTTCAGGCCTTACCGCAAATTATGTAATGTCTCAAAATTTCCTAAATGCAAACTATATGCCGCAATATGTCATTTCATTCGATGAATGCTAGCTAAAGTAAGGAGAGAGTTTCCATTCACTTCCAACAATGCAAAAAATTGATCACTAAGAGAAAATATAACAAATTCTCTAATGCACTAATTTCATCAAGAAAAACTAATGTAAATCAATTCCAAAACAATTTTTATTTTTATTTTTGTGTGTTTAAAACAAGCATAAAAATATGTAAATTCAAATCAAAGAAAACTGATCTAAATCTACGATTGATTTTTTAGAATGTAAACTATGCAATTGTAATCTATGCACAATTCACTTTGAAAAGTATGCAAATGTAATCTATGCACATTTTTCATTCATATTCTGAAAATGAGAATTCTAATTATGCAAGTGTGATCTATGCAAGAGAATTCTCAAACACAAGATGATTCTAATGTAATCTAAGAACCAATCAAGTGCAAATCAAGAAAATTGGGTGAGAGTTCCAAAGATCAAAAAATAAAAACACTCAAAGGCTCTGGTCTGCGAAACCAGAGATTCTGGGTTCGATCCCCAGTGGAGTCGCCAAATTGTTGTGGATATAAATCCCCTTTGCAGACAAAGGCGATCCCTACTAGCCCAAATTGGGTCTAGCAACAATCATACAACGCTACCACGCACTTTCCTAATTGCAAATTAAAGAGCAATGATGAGGGCCTACCTGGATTCCAACACTAGTGCTTGTAGAGGATTTGATGCTCCTGTTCCTTTGCTTCGGCAGATCATGATCCCCACGATCTCCGCGAATGGACACCTGCGCATACAAAGAATGACACAAACACAAGCATAAAATCCAATAGATGCAACTATATATCAGTCAGAAGGGATATAACTCATCATTATCACAAAGAAAAATAAGAGTGGAACCATAACAATAGTCGTCTATTAATGATAAACAAAGAAGAATACAACCATAGTTATGACGTCAAATCCTCCTTTAGCTAGGTGATCAGCAGCACATGTCTTGCAAAGCTTGTTGTGAATGGGAACAAGCCTCTCTCTCCTTGATTATTGGACAAGAATCTCCTTACTTAGATTTAGCCTTATGGGAATGAAGAAGGCTCTTGCAGCATGAAGCTCTTGGTAACTTGACAATTATCCATCTCTGGAACTAGCCTGCCTAAGGAAAATGGACAATATTTTATAGATGGAGGGAGGGGAGTTGGGATCATCCACAATATTCATGGGATTGACTTTATCACTAAAGAAGCTTCCATGAGAGGTGGCAAACCACTTCCCCTCTATGGGGATCCGAAGCCAAACCACCCAACTCAAGATAGATTCAGTCCAAGAGTTGGTTAGGATGAATCTTCCGCTGTTGGTTTGTTAAAAAACATCACACATTATGGCTGGCGCGAGTACGACTCTATGATAGAGTGCCAACTAGTGCACTCTTTAGAGGATTCCCCCCATTGGCATGAGTGCTGCACTGTGAAACCGCGCCAATGGAAAAAGGGTTGTTTTTTTGGGTTTTTTACAGGAGATGTCTTTAGGGAAAATGAAGTTCATACTCAGGGGAATGTAATGCAAGTGTTTGCAGGTAATGTCACTTCTCGTAGGTCCTGGAATGAGTCCTCTAAGATGCAGGAGAAGGGATAATAGGGATGGTGACAAATTGTTGTGTAACACCTTAAATGCACAATATATTATTCAATGGATCCCCATTTGGCCAATATAATAATCACTTTCTTTGAAACAATTCTTGTAAATTGATTATATAGAGTTTTCTTCCACATACCTTTTATACTTTGGTCAAATGTCGAGTCTTAATTCTTTATCAAACCAAAGTTTAACTTCATGCTAATGCATTTCATACTGCAAGAGTATTGGTGGTTAACTTTCATTCATATGAATCTCTAAAAGAATCAATACTCGTCATCCAAATGCCATAAGTCATATATTAGTCATTTTTCAGATGAAATAACATATAAAAAATAATGCAATGTACTTATGCTCATGCAGAACAATCCACTTACAATTGTAATTCTTAATGTTAAAGGCATAAATAGTAAAATATTATAATTATATTTATGTAATCATCATATAAGAACCACACTCAGATCCCAAGGGCCTTTCCAATGTAGCTTGTTGCAAATATTTCTCATGGATATTTGGAATTTAATATTATTTAATGTTGAGAAGTGGTGGCTGTGCACATAGTAAATCACACTCTAGAAAGATTTATTAAATTCAATCCTTGTTCAATTGCAGCTCTTCCCTCTTAACTAAGGCCTTCAAATTGTAACTTGGCTCAAAGCTCTCAATCTGCAATGAGAACATTAGTGTCTTCTAAGCATGGAGTTGCATTCTAGAGCTAAGCTTCACCCACTAAAAATAAAGAGAACGAAAAAACTCTTTAAAGATCTTACTGCAGTGTGCTACAATTTGAACTGATCATGATCTCAGTTCAAGCTCTAGGCATACCATGTTGCACTGTCTTCTAGATTTTGTCTACTAGTAGCAGAAAATAAATGAGCTTTAACTTGCCAAACATGAGTTGGATAATGTTTTCCATCCATCTGAAACCATAATAACATATCCTCTTGTACGATTCATAAAACCCATTATAATTGTAAATGGATCATAGAGAAATGTTAAAAATAAATGTAATAATCCTATCAAGAAAACGTTCATTCTCTCCACCAAGTCGATGTATCATCATATATTTTAGAAGAGAAAAATCAGAATATTCAAGTTTCGTTTCTTTACATATCTATAGAAGAATACAATGGCCATAACAAGCTGATTTTTCAAGACCATTTTAACATTAACAATTAGTATTTCCAGAAAATATTTACTTCTCTAAAACTTGCCTTTGGAGGCACAATCTCTCAACGACAAAAGTTGGTAGTTGTATGTGGAAATAAATATTGTCTATGCTAAAAGAATTTTTAAAATATATGGTTTTCTGAACCTATGGGGTTATCGTTTGAGCACCTAAGCATCTGAGGAGGCACAATTACTCAGGGCAATGCAATGGTAAAAAAAAGAAAGGTGTTTGCTGCTAGCTGTTGGAGTAGGGGTGGAACTAGTGGGCATGAACCCTATAAATAAACAATGTTTATAGTGTTGGATGAGAGATGGGATTTATTTTTCCCTTTGTTAAAATATATGCAGAGATAGGAAGGGAGAGAAGTTAAAGTGATTGCAGAGAAAAGAAAACAAGCTAAAATGAAGAATGCATTTCATATCAGTAATTCAAATAATAATAAAAATTGTAATAAATGCAGAACCTAACGAAAGGTATAAATGACTTTGCCTTAAATGTTACTAGTAGCCTAAAAGTATATGTCATATATTTTATCACTCCTCCAGAATCTCCAAGGCTGAGAAAGAGTCCAACTGAGGTAACCACATACCAATATTTTGACTTGGTAGCTAACCCTACCAAGCCGGTGATCCAGGTGGCTCCACAGACAAACATAGGACAAAGAGGGCTTATGAATGCTAAAAAATCAAAGTGTTTATATTATGATCAAACCATTCATATTAAATATCTTTTCGTCATGATCGTAGTGGTGCGAACGGTTCATCAATCCGAGTCCGGATGAGGAAGATAGAGGTAGTCAAAGTTTGGTTGAATTTTGTTGACTAGGCACGCTTAAGGGGGCCATAACTTGGAAAAAATCTGGCCACTGGAATCTGGCCAACCTGGGCCAGATTCCAAGAGAATTTGTGGCCCTTTTAATTTGACTGCTTCAGCCAAACTTTGAAATTTTTGAAAATGCATTGTTAATATTAAAAAGAAAAAAAATATAAAAAAAGGGGGGTGGTGGGCCACCATCCCCGCCACCTCATGCCTCTCCACACCCCAATTTATCCACATAATATATTAGTGGAGGGGCAGGCCACTACCCCTGACCCCTCCCACATAACTATGAAATGACGTTGGAAAGGTGGGCCGACCCTTGGGGCGCGGACCCAACCTTCCACCCACCAACTATTAATGAAGGCACAACGCATAAGGAGAGGGGATAGGTGAGGTGGGCAGGCCACCCAAGGTGGGCCCATCCTGACGTCCCTTCCCATTATTAAATTTGATATGTAAAAAAAGGAGGAAGCGGGGTTTGACTGCCCAACCTCCTCCATAATAATCGGATCAGAAACCAACATGCCAAACTGCCTCTTTGTTAAATCTCTTCGAGAAAACTTATATAAACCTAATTTTCTTAGTGCATGAGGCAGATGGAGGAGGCCAGGAGTGCACATGCAAATTGATGTAGGTGGAACCATGATTGTTGTAGAAATGGGGCGCTGAACCATGATCCTTGAAATTTTCTCGAGGAGGTAATTTTTCTCCATGTCGGAATATAGTAAAGTTTATAGTTGTTTTTCACGGTTTTCTGTAGGGATCACAATGGAGAGGTTGGATTTTCCTTTTGAGTTGAATATTTCTAGTCCACCCATGGAGCAGAATCTTTGAAGAATCTAAAAGATTTCTTGAGCCCCAGATTCTCAATTTCTCAGAATTCAAAAATTTGACAATTGATTCCCTGAGATCGATGGCACAAACAACTTCAGTAGTTTGACATCCACTTCTTTAGATGGCCCTTGGTTGTGAGGTATATGTAGTGTGTTCATGTAATTCTCTTGCTATGCATTGTGTTGCACATATCCCTATTTGATGTTGATGAGGGATCTTGATTATTACTTGTTTTCATGATTCTTGCTTGATGTGATGCGGAATCGTTTATGTGATGTACTTGTTGTCATGATTCATCATGTTATGTTTTGAGATCCTTTGTCGTATGTTTATGGGATACTCATATTTTCATCATGTATGTTTGCATTGAGATCCCTTTTATGCCATGTTGGCAGGATGCTCATCATGTATGAGTTTGTGTCATATTGATAGGAGTCTTTTGACTGAGAGTTCCTGTAGTGGAACATCTCTTGGCACCACTCCCGTGTGAGGGTATTTCCCTTGTATGATAGTGACATCATCACTATTGACAACACTTAATGCAGCAGTCTACACCATCTTGACACCAGGGCTCAGAGACGTAGTCCCTCCTAGACGAACTCTGTTGTCAATGGATTATGTTTTTCTGTTGCTGATGATTAACATGTTCCTGTTCTTTACGGCATGCACCTGTATTCATTTATGTTCTTTTAAAAATGCAATTTAACACATCAATAGAGTAAAAGGTCTTGGATGGGTCCTTTGTCACACCTAAACTTGGATCAAGTGGCATCAGAGCGGTCTTTGTGTTAATGTGAATTGTAGCATGAACAATGGAACGTGCATCGACATAGGATGAAAAAGTGATGTACGAGACCATGCTCAAAATTTACAAAAGAGTGGAAATAATGTATGAAACTCTACAGAAAGAGATAAAGGAAAAGGAGTGATTGCAGATTTAGTTGCAAGCCACATAAGAGGCCCTATAAGAACTGAATCACAACAAACATAATATTCAAATAGAGAATGATGAATTGAAGACACTTCTACATGAAGAGAAATAGGAAAAACATAGTTTTCTATGAAAACTGCAAGCTAAGGACGAGGCCTTGGAAAAGCTGTAGCGTGACCCATGCGAGGTAAAAAGTAGTTCTCTATCTTCATGTATGTTTCCTGATGATGATTTCACATTTTTTTAAAATCATATCACAGGAATTGGCTCCAAACTATTGAAGAAAATGTGGTATGAAGGAAAATGCTTGGGTGTTAATGGCCAATGCATTGTCAACCCCGTCAAAGTGGAGGAATTACCCTGTCTGATAGGACTTGGGTATGTTAGATAGGAAGTTGGGGAATGTGCCATGATAGTTAGCGATCCACCAACAACAGATGATGAGAAGCCCTCATCAATTCTTTCCAAATCGATAAAGGAGTTAAAATATGTTGATTTCCTTTCAGTTTCATCATCACATAGTATGATTTCTGTTGGAGATTTGGAGATCCCAATTACAAGGACAAACATGAGGCTCCTTACCAGGACGAGGCACAAGGAGGAAAAAGAACATGGTGTTAATAAGCAAGACATAACTCAACCTTTGGAGGTTGTGCATAAACGTCTATTTGCAGGTGTGAGATACACAAAAGGAGAATGCTCGAAGGTGAGATTCTTTCAAGACATTGTCGAAATCGTCGAGGAAAAAGAATGATGGGAACACATCCCCATCATCCCATGGCAGTGCCCATTGCAGGGAGAGAGCTGAGGCAAGTTCTTATCACCATACTTACAGCAAAGACAAAAAGGAAAGGTATAACCACTCGTGACATTCAAATGTTGATTTCGATTATGATCATGTTGTTAATGATGAACATAAAACATGGAATCGAAAAACATGTACCTTTTGTGGATTACATAACCATACATTTTCTAAGTGTTGGAAAAGAATGGTAGCACAAAAAAGGATGAGGCATTAAAGACCCTCTCAACAGCAGGTTAAATAGATATGGAGAAAGAAGACCTATTGCAGTCATTGCTACAGGAGTGGCCATCAAAGAGCCACTTGTTGGAGGCTCCATCTAGAGCAGCAACTTAAAGACAAAGTGTCGATGTATGAACCAAGTGAAGTAGTTATTCGACAAGAAAAACCGCCACAAGGAGGAGACCCATTCACATTGTTAAGTGAAAAATGGTTTCTAGATATGTTTGTGTTTCATGGTCATGCTTTTGTAAATCATTTGTTGCATTTTTAATTGTAAAATTGATGATGTGTTTTCCATCACTTGTTTAGCAACAATGATGTCCAGATTTATTTTGAGTTGCATTTTAAACTCTAAAAGTGATGTCATGTTTCCATCACTTGTCAAAGAAAATAATGTTTGGCCTTATATTTGTAACCCATGTGTTGCAGTGATGATGTGTTTTCCATCACTTATTGGAGAAACAATGATATGTTGGCCTTATTTTCGTAGCTAGGGTATTGCATCCATCTTGATGTAAACTTGACCACTGAGTATGTGTTATAAACTTGTGGCAAGTATGGGATGCTTGGGTCAATAGTTGGTCATGAAAATCAAGTATGTAATTTGCAAGACAATGTACTACAGGTTGTGGAGGTTGCAGGGTTGGCTCATCGCTTAAGGTTCCGAAGAACAATGGTGAAGGAGATGGAAGCGAGGCCTTTCAGGACGCTTGTGCTACAAACAAGGTACAAAGAAGTTGCAGATTATTTTTCATGCTTTTGGAGGACCAAAAGCTCCTCAGTGGGGAGGATTGATCCAGGTGGCTCCAGAGACACACATAGGACAAAGAGGGCTTATGAATGCTCAAAAATCAAAGTGTTTGGATTATGATTGAACCAGGTTCATGTTAAAGACATCGTCGTCGTGATGGCATGGTGCAAATGGTACATCAATCTGAGTCTGGATGAGGAAGATATATATATATATATATATATATATATATATATATATATATATATATATATCTATAGATATAGATATATATATAAAGATAAAGGGGGATGGTGGGCCACCACTCCCACCACCCCACACCTTTCCACACCCCAATTTATCCACATAATATATTAGTGGAGGGGTGGGCCACTAGCCTTGGCCCCTCCCATGGAACTATTGAAACGACGCGAGAAAGGTGGGCCAACCCTTGGGGCGTAGACCCAACCTACCATACACAGACTATTAATGAAGGCACAATACATAAGGAGAGGGGATAGGTGAGGTGGATGGGCCACCCAAGGTGGGCCCAGCCTAACCTCCCTTCCCACTTTTAAAATTTGATATGTAAAAAAAGGAGGAGGCGGGGTTTGACCGCCCAACCTCCTCCATAATAATTGGATCATAAAACAACATGTCAAACTGCCTTTTTGTTAAATCCACTGGAGAAAACTTATATAAACATAATTTTCTCAGTGCATGAGGCAGATGGAGGAGGCTAGGAGTGCGCATGCAAATTGATGCAGGTGGAACCATGACTGTTGTAGAAATGGGGAGCGGAACCATGATCCTTGAAATTTTCCTGAGGAGGTAATTTTTCTCCATGTCGAAATATAGTAAAGTTTATAGTTGTTTTTCACAGTTTTATGCAAGGATCACAATGGAGAGGTCAGATTCACCTTTTGAGTTGCATATTTCCAGTCCACCAATGGAGTAGAATCTTTGAGGAATATAGAGGGAATCTAAAAGATTCCTTGAGCACCAGATTCTCAGTTTCTCAGAATTTAGAAATTTGACAGTCGATTTTGCACTATTTGACGCCACAAATCTGATGGTGCATTCAAAAATTTCATTTGTTCATTTTATTTTCCAGCCACTTTTCTAAGTGGAATGTAGGTGTCAACATTTATGTGTGAGTAACCATTTCCATGTGATTGATGTCGTGAGATCGATGGCAGGAACAACTTCAGCAGTTTGACATCCACTTCTTTAGATGGCCCCTGGATATGAGGTATATGCAGTGTGTTCATGTACTTCTTGTGCTGTGCATTGTGTTGCACAGATCCCTGTTTGATGTTAATGAGGGATCTTGTTTATTACTTGTTTTCATGGTTCCTACTTGATGTGATGCGGAATCGCCTATGTGATGTACTTGTTGTCATGATTCGTCATGTTATGTTTTGAGATCCATTTGTTGTATGATGATGGGATACTCATATTATCATCATGTATGTTTGCATTGAGATCTCTTTTATGCCATGTTGGTAGGATGCTCATCATGCATGAGTTTGTGTCATATTGATAGGAGTTTTTTGACTGAGAGTTCCTGTAGTGGAACATCTCATGGCGCCACTCCTGCGTGAGGGCATTTTCCTTTTATGATAGTGAATTCATCTCTATGTACATCATCAGTATTGACAACACTTAATGCAACGACCTACACCATCTTAACACTGGGGCCTGGAGACGTAGTTCCTCCTAAATGAACTCTGTTATCAATGAATTAGGTTTTTATGTTGCTGATGATTGACATGTTCCTCTTCTTTACAACATGCACCTGTATTCATTTATGTTCTTTTACAATTGAAATTTAACACATCATGAAAGTAAAAGGTCTTGGAAGGTTCCTTTGTCACACCCATACCTGGATCATCCAGAGAGGTCTCTCTCTAAAGGATCACAGCCAAGAGGGCTGGATGGATTAGGGTTTTAGGCTAGTTATAAAATGCATAGGTTGTTTTGATTTGATTTGATTGGGGTAGTCACTGGATGAGTGGATTAGGCCAGAGAGTGAACTAGGTAAGGGAAAAAGAGAATCAGAATTGTAGACATATGATGGGGCAAGATAGGCAAGTACTTTAACACTTTGTAGTATAGTGATGAAATGGTTTAGACTGATGAAAGGCTAAAAAGAGCATGGAAAATCATGAATTCTTTTTAAACTGAGGAAATAAAACAAATTATGATGATTTTCTCACAGAGCATAGAAGATGAATTTTCTTATCACACCTTGAAAATCAAACATATTTAAAGTGAAATGGATCATGAAAGGTAAAAAACATTAACACATATGTAACTAAAGAGGAAACAATATCAAAATACCATGGCACAGGAATCCCACCAAAATAGTTGCAACTCATCCAATATATTCCATGCCAAAGTCTAAAACACTAATACAATATCCAAAGGAGTCCAACCTGTAGAATGACTAAAAAATCACATGATATAGGCCTCAAACCAACTCATCCTAGCCTCAGGGGTCAAATCCATGAGAGGAAGAGTAGTTACAACTAAAACTAAACTGATAGCTAGAGTTAAGGGTGGTCAAAGTGACTCATCCCTAACTTAAGTAAACTGATTCATTACATCTCATGGAGGCCATTTACCTAATGTAGTTACCCCAGGTAATAGTAAAAACATGATAATTACATGAATCATATCAATTACATTAGTAAAATATTTATTTCCCATAGGTAAAAATCAAATTTGGAGAAGAACAGTGAAAACCAGGCCAACTGTCAAACGCGCAATGCTAGTGTCAAACGCGCAGTGCCATCTTCAAACCCACATTTTCCTTCCTTCCCGATGTCCAGATTGAGCCTAATATAGCTGATTGGAAAGCTTGTCCTACCCAATTTCCAAAAATTCCTTTTTTTTAAAAATGGGCTTTATTTGACTACCAAAAACGCCATTCTCCCAAGACTATTCAAACAAGCAACGCCTAGTCCACAAATGTGGCATAAACATGTTTTTTGGTAGTATTTTACCCTTTTCATCTACTAGTTTTGCATTCCAGGGCTAGAAACATGGTTTTCCTAGATTTCTTTGTCCATTTGAATCCATTCGTGGCTTCCATTCCTCCAAAAAATGTCCCAAAAAAGTGCAGTTGATATAAAATTGCCTCAAAAAACACAGAAAAGACAATATTACAAGAAATGAGTCAAGAGTCTTCAAAATTGGTCAAGGAGATGATGTTTGGTGTGGCCAGGCATGTAGTGAATCTTATGCAAGTATATCAAGATTTTTCTTCTCTTCTTGGTGAGTTAGGGCTTCAATTATTGCCTTAGCAGCCTTGAGCTTTACCCTTGCTATTTGGTTTCTTTGGAAATAATACTTTTCCATCCTTCTCTGAATGTTATTGTTTCTTTTGGCCTTGTCTAGGCGATTTTCAAGATGGTTGTTCACCCTCTCAAGCCAATGCTCTTGGTTCTCATTGATCATTCTGGAAAATTGTTCATTTAGGGTGAGCTCATTAGCTAGTTCAACCTCTTTCTCTTTTTCTAGCCCCAATGCTCTTTTTGGGCCTTTGGTCCTTGGCCTTCTTCTTGGCACCTGTTCCTTGAGCTGGTCATCATATTCTCCATATGCTTCATCAAGTAAAGCCTTAGCCTTTTTAGCCTCCCTGTTTTCCTTGATGAGTTGAATCTCCATGACCTCATGTTTGGCCTCAAACTGCTTGTTTCCCTGCTCATAATATGAGATGATGTATTTTCCCTTTGCAAGTTGATCTGGAGCTCCCTGATGAGTGGATCCTTTTCTTTGATGACAATACTAGTGCTCTCACTATCATCATGCTCACTTAGGTAAACTAAGGAAAAATCCTGCTCTGTCTCATGGAGGTCCTCCCCCTCATGCTTGATCTCTGCATCTGTCATGTTTTCCTTACCCTTCTATACATGCTTTGTTGATGAAGAAGGCAACTCCCCTCCAACAATCTATGGGGAAAACACCTTCCTATGGCCTCTCTAATAAGTGTGTGTCAAAGTTCCCAAATCATCCCCTTTAGGCTTGATGACCTTAACCTGTTCAATTTGTTCTTGCTTTCTGATTTCATCTCTGTTAGGTAAATGAATATGCTCATTAAATGGTAATAATGGAGGTGATGGTGAGGCTGACTCATCAGATGGGGATGAATGATCTATGGGCTGAGATGGAGGAATGGAGGTGGAAGGATGAGATGGTGAGGGGATACTTTGAACATTCTGAGTAGATGAATGAGTGAATATGGGATTGGCCATGAAGGTACTCCATGAAATGTTAAGTTCCTTGAGATGATAAAGGACTATGATTTTAATGAGGGAATGCTGAAAGAGACTCTTCATTTGATCTTTATAATCCCTTTTTTGGGCAATGTAGGCCATCTTATCAACACTCTGAAAAATATAGTAGGGTATATTGAGCATTTTTAGCCTAGTGAAATTCATTAAAAGCCGGATGTGATAGGAATAAAGCCTAGAAAATCTACTTCACATGAAAAATATTTCATGATAATCTTTATCATTGGGAAATATCTGTCAAGGAGGTGCAAAAAAGGAAAATAACCCCTTATTTCATTTCGGTACCTTAGTTTCATGTAAGGCTCATAATAATGTCCCTCCGAATCACCTTGTTTAAACCATTTCTCCACAACATATGGGATTCTGGTCGTAGCTGATATAATGGTAGTAGATAAAGTAAAAGTGATACCTACTAGAGTGACTTGGTTGTCTTGGAGTTTAGATATGAAGAGCCTAATCAACTGAAGATAGTGTTGGACTGTTGTTATATCACCATTTACCATTCTTGGTAGATCTGCTCTGATTATGGCCTAGGGCAACCCTTCCTTCCAGACTTGGTCCAAAATCTAAAAAACAATGTTTTATTCCCTATACGCTACTTTTTTGTGCGATAAAAGTGTGTACACATGGGTCAACATATATCCAACCCTTGTACATATGTTAAAACACTTAAAAAACATAAATTTCCTTAAATTTGAGTGGAGTTCACGGGTTTCACCTATTACTCACCTCCTATTGCCCATGGCCCAGTTATTTCCCAACTGAAAAAAGCTATTTTGGAGAGGTATAAATAAACCTCCATGGGAAGGCCTTAAAGAAGAAAGGATGAGATATTGATACTATAGTGAGATTATCCCTGATCAAGTCTGAAGAATCCCTATGCCTCCTGCACTCCCCAAAGCTTCAGGAAACCCTTGTTTCTTTGATTATAGATATCCCCCATCTTGCTTGAGATATCCTTTTATTCGTGACAGAGGAATATTGTTGAAGGCCGGGAAAGAAAGGATCCAAAGGACAGTTCTGCTTGGAGTCGGAGAAAGACTCATGTCATATTTCTCCACCTTATTTATAGCTTACTTCAATAAAAGGAATGTTGTTATGTTTTTGATATGAAATGTGTTTATGCATCAAAATTATGTTGTAATTCATTTATGAATCTTATATTGATGTATAGTTAGTCATTCATTTATATGATTTAAAGTTGACATCATGTATATGCTTTATGTTTCTACTGTCATGTATGTTCCTTTTGAATAATTTTCAGGTTTCAAGAACATCCAGAGAAGTTGAGGGTTTTCACCCTACGGGATCTACCCAAATGAAAAACATTTGGGTAAGGACACTCCTACACGATTTAGTAGAATAAGGATTTTTGATGATTTTTTGAGCATTTCTTGTTGAGGTTTACCCTCTGCACTATTGGGGTTCTCAACCCAAAGCCCTAGGGTGGTTTCACCCATAACAAAATTGGAAACTCCACTAGGGATAAAAATCTTGTTATTCCTGGTTTGGGTTGTTTGTTGTCAATAAGGGTTCACTTTCTTGATTCTTGCTTTTAAGGTATTGTTTGGTCCATTAGTATCCCAGGCATCGAGTCTGATCTTCTTGATTATACATTGATTTTTGTTTTTCCTAATAAATCTTTGTATACACTGTTATATTTTATTACAGTGGCATATACATGTAGGTTTCTTTAAGTCAGACTCGCGTATATGCGAGTTTCCTATATTATTAATGCGTGTGCACACTTATGTACGTGTCTTTGCATAGTCACTTATGCAATTTTTTAGATTGTTTTTTCAAATCTTTCTGCCTAGTTAGGTCTTCTGCCTGGTGGTTTATGCTGTTGTATGGTCATCTACACTATTTGGAGAATTCATTTTTCCTGCAAGCTTTCTTTTTCAAAAATATCCTTCTCACTAAAAATATTTGGCCTAGGATTGCTTCTTAAGCAAGTATGTAGTTTGTATATTGGGTTCAAGTCTTCGTTATGAAGTTCTTGGTTGTTCTAGTCTTCCAGAATAGAAAATTATTTTCAATTTCGTTTCTAACCCGGATTTCAAATCCCTTGCTTTGCTTTCCCTTGTTTGGTGGCCTTGTTGCTTTTCTTGCTTTTTGAGAGTCTTTTTGACAAGTTTGAAAGTATTTCTTTCTTGACCTTTTTTTTCAGTTTGTTGAAATCTTTTGCTGCTACTTGGGTCAATTTGTACAAGTTCGTAGTCTTTCTTGTTCAAGTTTTATTCATTTTTGAGTTTATAACTTGCGAGATTGAAAGACTCCTTGTGCCTATTTATTGATCTTCTGAGTTTTAGTAGTACTTTTGTGACCTCGAAAAGTTGTTTTGTTCCCTTTAAAAGAAAAGTTCAAAAAAAACTTTGTTTTTGTTTTTCCTTTTCCAAGTTTTTGGTTTTCAGTTTCTTTTGTTTTAGTGTTGAAAAGTGTATTGAGATCTTTTCTGATTTGTTCCGCTTGCTTTGAAGAGAGATTTGTGTTCAAATTTTTTCCCTCTTCATTTTAAGTTGGCTTATTGTCTCTATAAAGAGTTGCATTTGCTTATGAGTGTTGTTTAGGATCTTGGATCATGATTGTAATGTGCATTATGTTAGTTTGCATTTTAAGGCATTCATAGTTTTTTTTTTAGTTTTTGGGTGTGTGTGGATTGTTTCAGGAAAGAAAAGAAAAGAAAAATATTTTGCTTATATATAAATTTGTGTAGAACCCAAGTAGAGATCACTCTTCATTGAAGAAAATGACTACATTCATATAGTTAGGTTTCTATTGATTTCTTTTATGTCATAAAAAAATCATCAGTTTCGCTCTTGTAATTCCCACTGACTTAAAGAAAAGCTATATAAAATCAAGTGATTAATTAAATGAACTAGAACTTTTATTTTTGTCATTAAACAAACACCAACAAGTTTAGGTTCATTAGGGCCTTGGATTAGGTGAGTGGAGATTTAACTCTCCAAGGCCACTCAAATTACAAAATGTAGAAGTTGAATAAAGAAAGAAACCCAATATTGTTAGAAAGACCAGGAAAGCTCCGTGACTAGGAGTTAAGCATGAGGGAGAGTGAAGAAAAGGGAGGTACCCCCTCTCCAACTTGTTGGATCCTGCCTCACGACTGTTTCGCTTGAATTTTGATACGAGTTGGTATCCATAGTTGCCTTTCCTAGGGATCACATAGGTGTCTGCGAAGGGGAATCCCATGGCACTTGAGGCTGACGTTGCATCACGTTCAACAATACTTCTAGGGGGTACCCTTGCGAAGCTTGGGTGCTTGCACTGGCAAAGGTTGTTGTATAGAGGTCAATGTAACAGCCTCTAATACCTTCGCTAGTAGGCTTGGAGGGTAATTATCCCAGTCTATTTTTTGGAAGGCCCTTTATTTTGACATTCTTTTATTTTGATGTCCGGTCCTAATCACCCAGAGTGGAAATACTTGAAATTTGTTTGATTTCTTGATCTTTAGGGACTTTTAGAGAGTACTCTTTGCTCCTAGTTGGCCTAGCTTATCAATTTTTTTCAAGCATTTAAGTAGATTTCTTAAAAATAATTCAAAGTGGTTGATTGACTAGCTCGTTGGTCTAGGAGACTTCATGGGCTATCACCTACAATTCTTAAGCCTTCTCCTCGAAGGCATAGGAGCAATACTACCAGTGGTTTTCAACTAGTGGCAGCAGGCACATCAGAGATTGATCCTTTGGTTGGAGTCATTGATTCACAAGATAGACCTGGTACAAATAGAGAGTTAGAGGGGAACACTCCAATTCTTTCTTGAGTCCTCTTCAGTCGGGAGATAAAATCGAGGTCAAAGAGATTTCAAAGTCTATTGTGGCTCCTAATTATCATCTTCCTCCTGATCATCCAGACGTTTTATTATATGTCAGAATTCTAACCAACAAGCCTTCGAGCCCAGGTTTATATCAATCTATTCCTTCGGTGACCACCACTGAAAGCATGGCATCTATGACAAGTGCTACGAGTATGCAGACTCCCGTATCTATATAAGGAGGAGGAAAAATTTCTTTACCTTTTGTTACTCCTAGCACTGCTATATTTTGTTCTACTTCCATTCCATAATCGAGTGGAAGTTCTCAAGCTAATTCCTCTGGCATTAGGTTTTTCCTTTTTGGAATGTCGACCAACGTGATTCCTTCAGTTCCATTGAGTATTCCATCAGTTGCCTCCACATCCATAGTGAGAGGATCAACTTCTTTTAAGGGTTTCTAGTTTAAGGGTGGTCATATGCCACATTCCAACCCAACTTTGGGATTCATGACTTTTTCCTTTTTAGGTCAAGGTTATAATCCATTTCAAAGTTGGAAAAAACTTGTAGTTAGTGGTTTAGGAGCTAGAAATCAATATTATTTTGGCCAACATGGGAATATGCCATATTCTTCTGTCAATTATTTTCAAAACTTTTCTCCCTATGCTAACACATGGAATCCTTATCAGGGGCTTTCTACTCCTTTTAACACTTCTTTAGGTGGTAACTTTACTAGTTAAGGAGGATTTTCAGCACGAGTTGGTCAAACCTCAAATTTTTCTGGATCTCAAGGGGCTCCTTATGTTTCAGTTTGGTCTACGAATTACTTCGGGCAACCTAGTGCCTTCACAAATCCAGGTCCTTTCAGAATGTTGCAAGTTCTGCCCACACCAGGTGGAATCCTTAGGGTTCACCATGAATCCCTTTTCTGGTAATGTTAAACTTGCCAGATCTCACTAAATTGACTAATGATCTGATTACGTATAACCCGGTTTGGTCTTCGGTCCCAACCAAACTTCCCTCCGATATCCCAAAATTCGAGGGGAAGATAGGTGGAGATTTGGGTGACCACGTAACCACCTTCCACTTATGGTGTTCGTCCAACCCCCTGATAGATGATTTAATCAGGTTGATATTATTTCAACATGCCCTAACTGGAAATGTGGCTAAGTGGTACATAGAGCTACCAAGGGGCACCTTCACTTCTTTCAAGGATTTGGCTACTACATTTTTTAACCATTTTCAATTGCATGTCTGATATGATGCCGAAACTAAGCTTATGGCTAATTTCCAACAAGATTAGGTGACTCACATTTCCGATCATATTCAGGAATGGAGGAGAAGGAAGAGGCTTATCAAAGCCAATCTCCCGCAATAATTCCTTCTCGAATGGTTTCTTAAATCATTACAACCTAATATATCTAAAGATGTGTCTCTCTTTGGTTTTTTCATTGAAGAGCACGCTATTTTCAGGGCCCAACAGTTAGTACTGATCTATTCTTAGTCTTGGGTTCTTCAAAAAATTCTACCTGAGGCTCCTAGATCCAAAGTGGATATAGCCAAACCAAAGCCAGGTCCCCATGCAGACAAGCTAGTCAGATCAACTGATGTAAACACAGTTAACTTGCTAAATCAATTGCAACAGTTGTCTTTACAAATTGTTTCCTCTATGCAGCCATCACCATCCACATCTACACCTTCTCAACCTACGTCTATAAACATCGTCCAAACTTATAACCCTAAATGAAATCAACAAATCGATGGAAAGAAGAAAGGATGAGGTAGGAAGAAGAACTGGGATGGGAAGGGCAATGTGAGCAAACCCAGCAATGATGCTAGAGACGGTAAGAAAGAGTCCAAGAAAAGGTAAAATTTCCATGGGAGTTATGCAATGGGGATCATTTGATTCATCTCTGCCCTAAGATCCAAGACACTTAGTGCTTATTAGCGCAGCAAGGGTCTTCTAGCTCCCAGGCTGTTCTGACTAACCCTTTTCCCTAAGGGCAACAATTACTTGCTGGCACAAAGTCTAATGCTAGTACCCCCATAGGGGGAAACCAACAAGGGGACAATTCATCAAATATTTATATTATAAGCTCAGATATCAACATTTCTATTTGATCATGTGATTACGGTGAATCATAATAATCTAAGGCTATGTCTTCTTCTGATGCCTCAGAGCCACTCCATATTGAGAGGCCCTCTATTAAGTCTATAACTCAGATGCTGAAAGGCTTCATGAAGTGCTCAACCATTAACCCTAATGATAGGGCAACCTAGAACTACTCAATTGTATAAGAACTATCTTAGAATCCTTGCGCTATGTCAGCATTAGAGGTACTCCAATCGTGCCCTTCTCAGAGGAGTGCTTTGTTCTCGGCAATCGGAGCAGTAGATCCAAATATTTCTCTTGTGCTCACTTTTGATATGTCAAACATTGAAAAGAGACTTCCCCATTATATGGCATTCATGATAAAGTATACATATCAAAAGACTAACATATTTCGAACAATTATAGATGAGGGAGCTTCCACATGTGTGATGTCCATGTCATGTGGAAATCCATTGGATCACCTCAAGTTGTTCCTTCACCGACTCTATTGATGACATTTTATGGACATTCTCATAGGCCACATGGGATTATTCAAGCCTTTCCGATCTATTTTGGGGGAAAGGTGGTAAATATTGAGGTAGAAATTGTCAATGCAAACCTAGATTATAACCTCCTCTTAGGCAGAAATTGGATTTATGAGATGGTTGCCATAGTTTCATCATTATTTTGCATCCTTTGTTTTCGTCATGAGGGAAGGATTGTAAAAGTTGATCAGATGGACTATTCTCTGGGTGATTCTCATGCATCCTCTATTTGTTATGAAACCAGGTCAAGAAAAGATAGAAAAGATAGATCAACGCCTTAGAATCCAGCCTCTTCAAGGGGGCAACCTCCTTTACATTACATAAATGAACAATTCTTGGATGATACAAATGAAAATACCTCCTTTCTATATATAGGAGTCTAAGGGGTCATAATGTAATCAGAGCCGACATACAATAATAATGTAAGGGCACAATAATAACAATGGTGGGCTTCTATGGGGCACA
>APFE030489390.1:0-12734 GCA_000404065.3 Pinus taeda
CCCATGCTTCACTTCCCAACACAAGAAAGTGACTTACATTTGGTTTAATTGAGCTCTGTCCTTCTTCTGGAGTGATGTTCTTTAAAACCTTAGTAGGAGTGTGATTTACCATGTAATTTGCACAGCTAATTGCTTCTGCCCAAAAACTAAGACTAAGTCCTTTAGATTGAAGCATACAGTTAGCCATTTTCTTTAAGGTGCAATTCTTCCTTTTAGCTAGAACATTTTGTTGTGGAGTATATGGAATAGTATGTTGCATTTGAATTCCATTCTCAATGCAAAAGTTGATAAATTTGTTATTAATATATTCTTTGCCATTATCAAATTTTAGCTTAAGAATTTGATATCCAGATTGTTTTTCAACAAAGGCCTTGAAGGCCAAGAACATGTTAAATACTTCACTCTTGAGTTTTAAGAAGTATACCCAAGTGCGTCTGGAGAAATCATCAATGAAAGTTAAGAAATAATTGTAGCCATAGAATGAAACAATTGGAAGTGGACCACATAAATCACTATGCACAAGCTGTAAAGCGGCTGAGGCGTGCCAAGAGACACGTTTTTCAAAATTGTCCCAATGATGTTTTTCAAGTACACATCTGGAACAAACACTATCTCTGCAAGATACCATTGGAAGACCTGCCACCATATTTTCTTTACATAGATTCTGAAGGGAGCGATAGTTTAAGTGACCAAATCACTCATGCCAAGGTTTGCTCACTTCATCGTTATGAGCAACAAATACGAGGGAATATTTGATGACCCAAAGTTGTTAAACTTATACAACCTTGTACAATCATCAGCAATGCCAGTAACTAAAATATGTCTAGGATCTGTTAGGTCCTTAATTACAACATCGTGAGGTGAAAATTTAACGATTTTATCTTCACATGAATGAGTTATCTTATATACAGATAGAAGGTTGCAGGATAAGGTTGGAACACATAATACATCATTACATTGACCATTGTCTATATGAACAGTTCCAGTCCCTACAACACTAAGAGATCTATCATCACCAACATATATATTTTTGGTGTTACAATCATTTAAAGAAGAAAACGTGGCTTTGTTTTTGGCCATGTGATATGAAGCTCCAGAATCAATAAGCCACTCATGAGAATGAGAAGAAGAAGATACATTTAGTGCATAACTAGAGCGAGATGCTTGACAACCACATGTAGAAAGTGTTATTCCTGAAGATGAAGTTGAAGTAGAAGAGTGCTCCAAATGTATGTTATGCTTCTTCATTGTTGCTTCCAAGACTTCCATATTTTTAAAGCATTTGGATTCTAAATGGCCATATCGATTACAAAAGTGGAAATGTCTATCAGTCTTCTTCCCTTTGTTTTTATTTTCCTTATCATTTTATTGAAATGATTTTTCATTTTGAAACTAAAATTACTTAGTAACCTTGTTTGATTTAGGACCATTCTTTTTAGGATACTACTTCTTAGGATTCTCTGAATTTGGTTCCTGCTAGGAAGCTAAGGCTTTCTTAGAAGAGTTTCCAAGATTAAGAAGACCAAGATATAAGAGCTTTTCTTGTTCTCTTATTAAAGAATCACAAAAGGCATCAAAAGAGGAGGACTTGTAGTCTTGTCCTTGAGAAATAAAGGCTTCTCTAATAGAATGGAAGGTGGAAACAAACACAGAGTAGGTTGGTCCCAACTTAGTAAGAATGGAATGGATAAGGCTACCATCTTATTTCTTAATCATAACACCTTCCAAGAGAAGTCTAAGGGTCTTGAACTTGGACAAAAAATCTTCAGTGGAAGAAAAATTATTGGGGTCCAATGTAAGCAACTCATTTTCAAGTTGATGGGCTCTAATTTCATTTTTAATTCCAAAAACTTTGTTTCATTGCCTCATTAGGAGTATCAAGTTCTGCAATATGGAATCTAAGGTCTGGAGAAATAGACATCCCTATCAACCCACGTGTTTGATCTTGTCTATTTTCACATTTGGCTGCCTTATCTTCATCTTGAGGTTTGGTTTCTTGGCCTGAGGCTATTATGTAAAGACCTTTACTTCTAAGTAAATCCACAATGTAAGACCACCATTGGAAGTAGTTGGTGTTGTCAAGAATAACTTTGCATGGCATTTCAATTTCAGCATAAACTGAACCTGTAGATGTTGAAACTAAGTGTTCCAATGGAAAGATCTCGAAAAATTAGGTTGATTAAAAAAAACGGCTTTGAAAATGGTTTCCAGATGAATAAGTTAGGGCTTTTTGAAGAAAAGTTGTTGAAGATGCTAACGAAGTGCGTGAATGTGCGGAAATGAATGATAATGTTATATTTAAAAAAAATCCCCCTACCCTTCTTTCCAAACATAAATCTAATTAGCTCACTTTAAAAGAAATATATATGTGACTCACTTTTATAAATAAGTGAAAGTCACTTTTACAATGGTACTTTATGAGCTACCCACTAAATTGTAACTTAAATAAAAGATAAAGAGGCTTTAGAATTATAAGTGACTCACTTTTTATAATGGGTTAGAACACTTTTACATAAAGTAACTTTAAAACATAAGCTACATGTGCTTTTTGAAAAAGTAACTCAACAAAAAGAAAGACTTGAACTCAAGACCTCTATTCTCATAAAGTAACTTTGGACCAAGTGAGCTAGTTTAAAAGATTAGTAATTTTTGGAAAAGAGGTCCAAGGGTTTTTTTTTTTGTTTTAGCCACTGAAGCTTTGGGATGTGTGCTTACTTGAGAAAGCTCTTTTTTTGCCTACAAAACAAAAACTGCAAAACCCAACATAGACATATAAAAAAAAAAGACTAACCTTGTGGTTTGAAATTAGCTTTAGCCAGAAACTAAAAAATTTCCTCAATGTTTCTGATTTTCCGAGATCACAATAAGGAGCGGTGGAAAAGAGCATACGCATGAGAAAAATCCTTCCTTTCTATTTCTAATTTGCCTAGATCACACATAGTCGCGGGGTAAAGTGCAGACACATAAATGAAAGGTATAGATCTGGTAATAAAAAACAAAGAGATAAATAAACCGAAAAAAACAGAAAGAAAATAACTAAAAATTGCAAATAAACATTGTATACCTCCAGATCTTAAAAATGATGTAGCTAGGGTTAGCGGAAACATTTTCGCGTCAAATGAAGGGGGTTCCTCACTAAAACAGATGCTCCTAACACAATAGAGTAGTCCTCTCGGCCCAAAAGCAATCAGAAACAATAGATCTAAGAAACGACACTCGGATGCAGTTCTACCGGCTTCAGATTTGGATCACCAACAGATGCGGCCTTCAAATAGCTCTGATACCATGTAGGAATTTATAGGTTAAGTTTCTCATACAAAACACCAAAGGAAACCCCTCACAAATAGATAATAGATCAATACACCAGTATTATTGACATGGTTAAAACCCTCAAAGAGGGAAACAGTCCACAGCCTGAGCCAACGCGGCCACTTCAGGAAATTTATTAATAAAAGAATGAAAATTTACATAAGCTTCTTCATGAATTGTTAACCTACAAATGACCCTCCATGCTCTTTAAATAGAGATCATTGACCAATCGGGTGTTAAGCCAGGGATCAAGTGTCGGTAATACTGAGGAGAGAATGAACCGTCAGATCACTACATATCGTGACCGTCGGATTGTAAGTTACAAAAGTACATAGTAAAAAAACACACTTTACCTAACTCTACACTAGACCAATGTGTCAGAATATCCTAACAGCTAGGGATGGAGGTCTGGATACAGAATGTGCTCAAAAGTTGATCAAACAACTTGACCTTACATGAATTGATGTTTCGGACACCGAGGCTACCAGTTTAAGAACCACCAACCCTTTTTATAATCAAAATTACTAGCATACAAGAATTGACATATCAGACACCTGGGCTTCGAGTTTAAGAACCATCAATCCTTTTAAAAACACACAAAACCAAAAGATCCTCACACTTTTTATTTTTTAATGCTATACAGAACAATAATAATAAAATTGCAACTTTAGATCACACCACAACTTGAACACAATATAAGAAAACATGAAATTGACAAAGCAATCTCTGCGATTTCTGGAGCAGCACAGACTTCTGCAGCCATAAGATATTCGTGAGATGTGTTATTCAATTTACACCTATTTTCCACATGAAATGGATGAAGAAATACTCTCATAGCCAATTTCAATAGAATTGTTTTCCAACCAAAGTTGCTCGAGTACTTTCCTTACACAATAACGAGGGCCTTATTCAAAGTGGTGGAAACTATGTATGAAAGCTAATATATTATTAACTCAGGACCAAAATTTGCACTGTGCATGAGTTGAATGTCCCTCGATCTGTGAATGGACATGCCGCAAAATGACAACCTGAATATGTTTTCCACAGATCCAATTTTGCTTCCTCAATTGCAGGATTGAAGTCCACCTAGGGTGATAGTGACGATGAGTTCTCTTTAAAAATTGTAGGTCGGAGAATGGAAATCTTCAAGCAATATTGTCTCTTAATCTCAAATCCAAGTTGTTGACTTGCATCTCTCGTCCTTGGTTCTTATGGGACATATTTTTCAGAGCCTCTATATGTCGAGATAGTCTTAGAAACCGTTCCACCTCGCTATACTTGTGTTTGATTTTGTAAATGATAGCCTCAACATTCTTCGCTTTCACTAACATCCTCCTCCCCCTTTTTTCCTATCATGTCCATGAGTGACGAACTGTGGGAAACCCCTTAGAGCTCCCGGTAATCTTCTGTTGCCATCACACAGACATATGCCTCATTGATGACAACCATGTTCATCCTAATCATGGGCAAGAGCCTCATAGAGAAAAAAAAGACATGACAGGTATGAGGCCCTTTTAACATAGTGAATAATAGGACTTGCTTTATCTTGCTTAAAAAATTGCAGGAGATCTACGGACTTTGTCTCTCCACATAGAACACTAAAACACACCAGCATATAGAACACTAAAATTTCACATAGTAAATTAATTTGATCTCACACACTCTATCTTAATATATTTACAAACCAATAAACTCAAATCTCTCTCACATTTTCCTAGCTCTCTTTTGAAGGAGTTAAGCCAAGACCTATTCTAATACCAAGATAGAAAACTAGACCAGAGAGTGATTTGGCACAACACAAATCTCACACTGTATATTATTCATTTCAATAATTACATATATCAGAAATTACACACTGACTTCAATACCTCTAGATAATGGCTCCAACTCATTAGATGAGAATCAACAACTTCTAGAATGACACCTAGGGACTCACAATGACAACTGCACATTACATGGAATCATTATTTCCAACATCGTTGGGTCATGCCCTCCATGCAAATGTGTATGTAACTCGCTACATTGAAATTATTAACAACGCATAAGTCATTTGGATATGGACTGCCCATGTTTTTAACTTTACTCGGGTTGCATGAAATTTTTGGCATGGCATAAGTACGAAGTAGAGTCACCAACGATATATCCAAAAATCGAGGTCTACTAAGAGCAAGAGAAAATTTTTATTAGATTAGAGATAAAATTTATTAGCTTTGCAAAAACATTCTAGGTTACTTGAATTGTGGAATTATTATTTTCCATATGCTTATGTATCAATTAAGGTATCTAACTGTATGAAGTAAAGTGCACAATTAACTTTGCTACATTTTTTCATATTAATTTTCTTAAGTTAATTAGATTTTAAAAAATCACATATTAAATTAGTAATATATATTATGTAATACTTTATTTTAAAACCATTATTTTTTTATTTTAATTTAAAACTATACCTTTTTATATAATCACAATGAATTCATTATATATACTAAATTTTATATTTTTTTAAAGATAAATAAAGTTTTTAATGATGATAATAATAATAATAATGATTATTTAATTTTAAGGTCACAACCAATCTAGCTACTAAATTGGTGTAGGGATCCCTAAACCAACCTCGTACTTATCTTAGGGTTTATAAGTATCTTAAGTTTTATATACTTTGGGTTTATAATGTTAATCTATTTGGTTTAATATTATCCCCTTGGTTTTATAATACGTTGAGTTTTTAGTATTAATCCCTTAGGTTTGTTACTCGTTTGGGTTTATAATATCAATCCCTTGAGTTTATAATCATGGTCAACCATGGTCCAATGTCAAATTGCGACAAAAATTGTCTCAATATAAAAATCAACCATGGTCAACCATCGCCAACCACAGTTGATCATTGTCAACCATGGTTCAATGTCGCATTTAGAAGAAAAATGTCTCAATATGAAAATCAACCATGGGAAATCATGGTTAGTCATGGTCAATCATTGTCAACCATGGTTAACCTTGGTCCAACATCACATTATGATCAATATTGTCTCAATATCAAAATCAATCATCATAAACCATCATGAAACATGGTTCAATGTTATATTGTGCCAAACATTGTCTCAATATGTAAATCAACCATGCTTATTTTAGTATTTATAATATTTATCTTAGGGTTTATATATGTTGGTTTCTAATATTTATCTTAGGGTTTATCATAGGATTTTCTCATTATAAAATTCAATCATGGTCGTTATGACAAAGATTGTCTCAATATGAAAATCAACCATGGTGCAATGTCACATTGTGACAAAAGATTGCCCTGACATTAAAATCAATCATGGTCAACTATGGTCTAATGTGACATTGTGACAAGGATTGTCTCAATATGAAAATCAACCATGGCCAACCATTTTATAACGTTGCATTATGATAAAGATTTTCTATTGTTCCAACATCACATTGTGACAACCATGGTCATTCCTGGTCAACCATGTTTCAACATCGGATTTTGACAAAGATTGTCCCAATATGAAAATCAACCATGGTCAATCATAGTCAACCATGGTAACATTTTGACAAAGGTTGTCTCTTGGTCCAACTTCACATTGTGACAACATGGCCATCCATGGCCAACCATGGTCCAATATCGCATTGTGACAAAGATTATCTCAATATGAAAATCAACCATGGTCAACCATTGTCAAATGTCACTTTGTGAGAAGGGTTGTCTCAATATGAAAATCAATCATGGTCAACCATAGTCCAACGTTGCATTGTGACAAAGATTTTATCAGTATGAAAATTAATTGTGGTCAACCATGTTTATTTTAGGGTTTATAATATTTATCTTAGGCTTTATATACCTTGGGATTATAATATTATTCCCTTGAGTTTTTAGTATTAATCCCATGGTTTAGTATTCCCTTGGGTTTATAATATTATACATAGGGTTCATAATATAAATACTTAGGTTTAATATAAGTCCCTTGGGTTTATAATCATGGTCAACCATGGTCCAACGTTTGAATGTGACAAAGATTGTCTTGATATGAAAATAAATCATGTTGAACCATGATCAACCATGGTCCAATGTCACTTTTTGACAAAGATTGTCTCAATGTGAAAATGAACCATGGTCAACCATTGTCAACCATGTTTATTTAAGGGTTTATAATATTTATCTTAGGGTTTATATACCTTGCATTTATAGTATTAATCCCTTAGGTTTAATATTATTCCCTTGGGTTTATAATACCTTTGGGTTTTAGAATTAATCCCTTGGGTTTATAATATCAATCCCTCGGGTTTATTAATCAACGGGTTAATATTTGTAGGGTATAATATTATTCATATGGTTTATAATACTAATCTTAGGGTTTATAATATTATGCCAAAGATTGTCTCAATATGAAAATCAACCATGGTCAACCATGTTTATTTTAGGGTTTATTTTTTATATCTTAGAGTTTTTATACCTTGGGTTTATAATATTTATCCCTTGGGTTTATAATCCCTTCAATTTTTAGTGTTAATCCCTTGGGTTTATTATTCTAAGGGTTCATATTCCTAGGGCATAATATTATTCATAAGGTATATAATATTAATATTTGCATTTAAAATAAATCGATTGGGTTTATAATCATGGTTGACCATGGTCCAATGTCACATTGTGACAAAGATTCTCTCAATATGAAAACCAACCAATGTTGCATTGTGGCAAGGATTGTCTCAATATGAAAATAAACCATGGTCAAACATGTTCCAATGTCACATTTTGTCAAAGAATGTCTCAATATGTAAATCAACCATTCCAACCAAGGTCAATCATAGTCAACCATGGTCACATTGTGACAAAAATTGTCTCTTGGTCCAACATCACATTATGACAACAATGTTTATATTAATTAATATTTAATTAACAATATTTTTAAATATTTTTAAATAAATATTAAATTAAAATGAATTATTTAGTTAAAAATAAAATTATTTATTTATTTAATAAATATGAAATAAAAAGGAATTAATTAATTAATTGATGTTGATGATGATGATTAACGTCCACTAAGACCGATATGGTCTATCGGACCTCAAGAAAGGAGAGTCTAATTATCATTCTTCAAAATCTTGTTTATGTGATCAAAGAGCATGGAAAGAAGCAATCCAAGATAGCTATAGTTGGACTGGCTTAATAAGTCAAGAAGATTGGAGGTGTGAATGATCATAGTGATTGAGAGCCGATGTGAGCAAGAGTCAGGTAGTCTAAAAGGAAGTGATTTCCATCTTTCACCTTCTTAGTATAAAAAATATGACAAATTCTATCGTCTGAGGGAGTCTTGAGAGTAGACCATCGTCTGGTCTCACTCCGAAGCTCATGAGAATTAATTTTAATCCTAGCGATGTTCATTTTCTTCTTAGCGCTAGTCAACATAGAGAGATAATTCTGATTATTGAGGGTGGGGTTGATCGCCTCCTTATAGTACCTTAGCTTCCTTTTTCCCTCCAGCTCCTTAGCATCCCACATCTTGTCCTTAAAACTGGAAGTAATAGTATCATTGATACTATCCTTGCTTCCCATGATGATCTCCTCCTTAATCCCCCAAAGGTTGAGCTAAGGCTAAGCATCCTGGTGCCACCCATACTTAAGACACATGTGCTAGGTCCTTATAAAACTAGTGTATTCCTTCATTATTATTAGTGTAGCCCCCTTATTGTTATTGTTGTGCCCCATAGAATCCAACTATTCCCTCATTGTTATTAGTGTAGCCCTCTTATTGTTATTGTTGTGCCCCATAGAAGCCCACTATTTTTATTGTGGTGCCCTTACATTATTACTGTTATGTCGGCTCTGATTATATTGTGACCCCTTAGACTCCTATATATAGAAATGAGGTTGTGTCATTTAAATGATCCAAGAAATGTTGATTTATGTAATGTAAAGGAGGTTTCCCCCTCGAAGAGGGTGATTTTGAAGGCGTTGATCAATCTTTTCTTCTATTTTGTGAGTTGATTGCATAACATTTGGTATGAGAGTTTTGGATTCTAGGGTTTCGCTACTCCAAACAGGTCATCGTGGAATGTTAGTTATAACTTATTTTCTGCAGAGTTTCAGAGGATAAAACAAAAACCCATTTAAGTCGAAATCTTGTTGAACCTCGGAACCAAATTTTAGATTTTGTATCGCTATATTTTAAGAGATATGATCGAAGGAAGTTAGGGTTTTGGCAAGCTCTCGAATTACATCCAAAACATGTGACCTTGAGAAAAGCATCATAACTTTCTCTCTGAGTATCAGATTGAAATTTGGTAAGAAGTTATAGAAAGATGACGAAATTTAGTTTTATGTGTAGAAGTTTCATGTACGAAGGTTGAAACAATGATATGTGGCACTTCATACAAGTTTTCTCTACTGAAGAATTCTATAATCCGGTTAATGTGAGAGATTTGGCCTAACTCTTTCTTGAAGACTCCAATTTTGATCAAACCTATGTGGTTGGAAAGAGGCTTCAGATGGCTACCATAGAATGAAATTACAGACCTAGGAGATCCAAAATCGAAGAGATACAACAGATTCAATATCGAGCTCCTACGAAGAAAAAAATGTGTGTAGCCTTTTTAAAAGTTTGCATAAGTTTGCTTTGAAAAATTAGTTTGAAGTGATTCAAAAGGTCATAGTGAAGCATAATTATCATTAATTGATGCCCCAAAGAAAGAAAATGGAAACACTTAGTAAACAACCGGCAAACTCTACTATGACACATGAAGAAGAGGAAGAAATGCAACATGATATATCAAAATTGCACGACCAAATGCAACAAATTTCGATCTCGCAAAAAGTAACAAAAAATGAATTGGAAGTCATGATGAATGTTAAGGTAGATGGTATAAAAAGGTACATGGTATTTTTGAATGATGGTTTAAAATCAGACATGGAAGCAATGATGAATGTCAAGATAGAAGGAATGAAAGAAGGTTTGGAAAAGTTGCTAGAAAAGAGGTGTCCCATTGGTGACAGGGAAATCCATGAAAATCACGATGAAGACAAGAGAAATATCAATCACAATTTTAGAGACTCCCATGTGGGGTTTAAGAACCACCACATTCCAAAGGTAGGGATGAGGAAGTTTGATGGCAAGGATCCGGTAACTTGGATACTACAGATGGAGCAATATTATGATCTACAATATGTGCAACCCTAGAAAAAGGTATGTATTGCATCTTTATATTTAGAACCCAATTAGTTTGTATGGTATAGATGCCTTTGTTCTCGTAAACCACTTGTCCCCTGGTCAAGTTTTAAGGAAGAAATGATAGCACATTATAAAGATACAAAGAGAAACACTTTCTTTAGCCAATTGATAAATCTCAAACAAAAGAGTTCAATGGTGGAGCACATTGAAGACTTACAAAAATTGAATATTAGGGTAACCGATATTCCAGAATAGCATAGGATTGATGTCTTCATAAGGACTTTAAAAGATAACATCCAATATGAGGTTCGCCTTTGGGAACTTGATTCCTTGGAGAAGGAATTCATGGTGGCAAGAAAAGTTGACAGCAAAATTATGACAATAAGGAAGTCTACCAATCACAACTATAAAGATGGAAGTGTTACTCGTCCTAGTCTTCCACAACCTACAAGGTTGACACCACAACAATTGGAGAAAAAAAGGGCAAAAGGGATTTGTTATAGTTGTGATAGCAAATACACTAAAGGTCATAAGTGTGCTGAGAAGAAATTATTCTACATAGATGAACATAGTTACCGACCAAACGAGAAAATGACCTAGTACCCATTTTTTTCAGGTAGCAAAAAACCACTCGATTTTGAAAAATGGTGATTCAAAATACACCTTTTTTTTGGGAGCATATTTTTGCCACTTTAAATTTTTTTATGTATCAAGTATGATTTTTTTTTTTAAATGTTAGTGATTTGCATGCTGATTTTGAAAAGTGTTGATGCAGCATCAACACATTTTTTAGAGGGCTTATTTTTTACACTTCAAATTTTTTTATGTATCAAGTGTGAATAATTTTTTTTGTTAGTGATTTTCATCTTGATTTTGAAAAGTGTTGACGAGCATCAACCCTTTTTATTTAAAGAGCTTAGTTTTTACACTTTATATTTTCTAATGAATTAAGTGTGGATAATTTTTTTAAAAGTTCGTGATTTTCATGTTAGTAATAAAACATAAAAACAAAAATAAAAACATGACAAAAAAACCCTATAAAAATGTAAAAACAAAAACATAAAACATGACAAAAATAAAAACATGTTAGTAATAAAAAAAAATGAGTAAATAAAAAATAAAAACATAACAAAAATGAAAACCATAAAACATAAAAATAGAAGTAAAAAAATCATGGCAAAAAAAAAAATTTAAACCTAAAAACATGTAAAAAAACCCAAAATTAACTCGTTAAAAAAAAATAAATAAATAAATAAATATATAAAAAATAAAAAATTACAAAAGAAAAAGAAATAAATTAAATGAATTTTTTTCAAAAAAAAAAAAAAAAAAAAAAAAAAAAAAAACTGAAAAAAATTAACCAAAAAAAATAAAAAATGAGTTAAATTAAATAATATAAATTAAAAAAATTGACAATAAAAATAAAATAAAATAAAATTTTAAGAAATTAATTTTTTTTTTTACTGAAATTAAAAAATAAAGAAAAGACATAAAAATTAAAAAATTCATTATAAAATAAAAACATTCATAAAATTCAAAAATCAAACAATAAAATTCAAAAACAACTTAAAAAAATTAAATTAAATTTAAATTAAAATTTTTAAAATAAAATAAAATAAAAATTAAACAACAGTAAAAAATCAATTAAAATAAAAAAAAAAATTACAAATTAAACAAAAAAATGAAAAAAAAAAAAAAAAAATTAAAAAGAAAAAAAAATTAAAAAACATAAATTTGGAATTTAACAAATTAAATTAAAAAAAACATTAAAAAAATTAAAAAAAAAAATTAACAACTGTTAAACCTCCCCACCCTTGCTTGTCCCCCTTCTTGCTCTCCCTCGACCCCTCCTCCGCCACCACCGCCCTCTCCCTCACCACCGCTACCTCTATCCTCCACACTGTCCCCTCCCCTCTCGTCGACCCCCTCCCGACCCCCCGCACTTTCCCCTCCCCTCCCACCTGGGCCCCTAGTCAACAGCCAAGAGGCCGTAGGCTGATTCGAGGAATTAACCTGCGGCTTCTTGGCCACTGGTTCGGGGCTCGAGTGGGGAGGGAAGGGCGGTGCGCAGCCTCTCCCCTCCCCACCTGAGCCCCGAGCCAGCAACCAACAAGTCGTAAGCTGATTCCCAAAATCGGCTTGCTGCCTCGTGGCTGTTGGATTGGAGCCCGGGTTGGGAGGGTAAGGGAGAGAAGGAGGGAGGAGGTGTAGCTGGGGAGGGCAGGGCGGCACGCAGCCCCTCCCCTCCCTACACGGGCCCCC
>APFE030489390.1:13454-25377 GCA_000404065.3 Pinus taeda
TATTACTTGTTATTTATTTATTTTTATTTTTCAATATTTGAATTTTTGTTTTCCTATGTATATTTCATATATATATATATAGGGTTCGTGTTGATTCTTGTCTAGCAACCCGACCCATTATGAACAATTTGATACTTGATTTTAATTTTTTCGTTATAATGAATCGAGTCTGTCCCACAATGTGTCAATTTCATTGTTGGTCTTTAAGTCTTCATTACAATGGGTTGAGCTCACCTACACTACATGCCAATTTGAAAGTTGATTTTTATTTTTTTTTTGCAATGTATCAAGTTGTCTTAGGCTAAGATTTCAAAATCGCTATACATTTAGCATTTTAAAAAAATTACTCTTCATATAATAACGCTTTCATTTTTAAAGTTTTTTTAGTCATAAAATTTTTCCATAATGTCATGCTTGAAATATTTTGAAAATTTAAGAACGTTTTGTAGTCATAATCTTTGGTTTTAATTGCATGGTTGAAAAATTGTCAAGATTTTAATGTTTTTCTACGTCATGATATTTTATCTTTAATGTTATGGTTGAAAATAGCTATAGATATTTTTTCTTAGCACCATGGTTGAAAATTGTTGGAATTTTAAGGTTTTTCAAAGAAGTGATATTTTAAATTTAATGTCATACTTAAAAATCGTTGGAATTTTAAGTTTTTTTTAAAGACGTGATATTTTATCATTAATGTCACGCTTGAAAATCATTGGAAATTTAAAGTTTTTTAGAGTCACGATATTTTATTTTTAACGTCATTATTAAAAACTGTTGAAAATGTACCCTGGAAAAAAAGACATTATTCCGTCATCAACACTTTTTGATTTCAAGGTATTTTTTGCACCAAACAAAATGGATTTTATTGTTTTTTACTGTTATTTTAAAAAATATTGAAATTTACTCTGAAAAAAATTAGTGATGCAGAATCAACACTTTTTATTTTTGGGTTGTTTTTTCATGTTTTTTTTTGGATTTTGGGCTCGAGTGCCTATTTTGAGGTAATAGTTCCCGTTTGATCGGTAACTATGTTGATTGTGAAGAGGAGGAAGAAAAGGAACAAGAAACATCAAAAGAGGAGGATATACACCAGGAATCAACCCTAGAGAAAGAAGAAATGAATCCGACCATATCTTGTAATGCATTGGCAAGAATTAACACTCCTCAAACTCTCAAGATAGAAGGACATCAAGAAGAAAAAGGTAATAGTGTTGATTGATTCCGGTAGTACCCATAATTTTATTCATTGTAAGATAACAAAGGAATTAAATTGCTTCCTATATCCAACACCAGAGTGTCAAGTGATGGTTGCAAATGGAGGAACCATAAATTTCTCTGGAAAGTGCCATATTATCAAGCTATCCATGGGAGAATATGTATTGAATAGTCCAATGCTTTCCATTCCAATGGGTGGTGCTAATGTTGTACTAGGAGTCTAATGGTTAGAATCTTTGGGTACGAAAGGAAGTTGAATTAAGGGGTATCACAGGGAAACCAAGAAAGATAATCAGCTCTAATAGCATGAAAAATCTTCTAAAGAAAGAACAATGGGGCGTAATTACACAATTTTGTTCTCTATAGGTTCAAACATCGAAATCATCTATTTCTCCAGACCTCCAAAAAGTCCTGGACAATAATTCTAAGGTATTTGAGACTCCCAAAGACCTCCCACCTATTCGTGATCGTGATCATGCTTTTCATTTGATTCCATGAAGTATTCCTTGAAACATCAGGCCTTACAGATATCTCTATGCCGAAAAGAGTGAAATTGAATGTATGGTTGCAGAAATGCTAGAAGTGGGTATAATTAAACCTAGTCAAAGTTCTTTTTCTGCTCCAGTAATATTGGTGCACAAGAAGGATGGATCATGGCGCATGTGTCCGGATTATAGGGAGCTCAACAAGCTCACCATTAAAGATAAAATTCACATTCCTGTCATTGATGAATTATTGGATGAATTACATGGAGCAATTTACTTCACCAAGTTGGATATTTGTTCAAGATATCATCAAATAAGAATGAAGACTGAAGACGTTCCAAAAAAAACATTTAGGACTCATGAATGTCATTATGAATTTTTGGTCATGCCTTTTGGCCTTACCAATGCACCTTCTACATTTAAAGGTTTGATAAATTCCATTTTCAAACCCTTAGAAAATTTGTGTTAGTATTTTTTGATGATATACTAATCTACAACAAGTCTTGGAAGGATCATGTTGACCATGTTGAGAGGGTGCTCAAGCTATTAGAGGAGAAACAATTATATGCAAAAACCTCAAAATGTTTCTTTGGAGTACAAGAGGTAGAATATCTGGGTCATATTGTATCTCATGAGGGTGTTAAGGCAGACCCTAACAAAATTAAAGCCATTAAGAAATGAAAAATCCCCACATCCATAAAGCATCTACGAGGATTTCTCGGGTTGATAGGGTATTATCACAAGTTTGTTAAGAATTATGGGAGAATAACATCACCTCTAACAACGTTATTGAAGAAAGATGCATTTTCTTGGACTTTAGAAGAAACTAAGGCCTTTTAGCATCTTCAAGAGGCAATGTGCCAAGCACTGGTCTTTGCTATGCCAGATTTCACAAAAAACTTTATTGTGGAATGCCTCGGGAAATGGAATGGGTGTTGTTTTAATGCAAGAAGGAAGACCCATTGCTTTTGAAAGTCATCCAATGAAAGGAAATTATTTACACAAAGATATTTATGAGAAGGAAATGCTTGCAATACTACATGCACTTAAGAAATTGCGACCTTACCTAATGGGAAGCCACTTCAAGGTAAGAACAGATCATGATAGCCTTAAATATTTTTTATAACAAAGATTATCTTTAAAGGAAAAACAAAAATGGGTCACAAAGTTGTTGGGTTATGACTTTGAAATCATCTACAAAAAAGGGAAGCAAAATGTTGTTGCAGATGCACTCTCAAGAAAGGATGAGGATGTGGAAGTGTTGCTTTGTTCCATTTCTATTATCCAACCACATTGGATAACCAAAATGAGGGATGAATGGAAAAATGACAAAGAAGTGTGGGCACTCATCCAAAAGTTGCAGCAAGATCCTAGTACATCTGATACATTTAGCTGGAAAAATGATGCATTATGGTACACAAATCGCTTATACGTTAGTAATAATTCCCCACTCAAACAAAAGATTCTTCTGGAATTGCACACCTCCCTTAGGAGGGCACTCAGGATTTTTAAAAAGTTACCATGGGATTAAGAAGGATGTTTTTTGGGATGGCCTTAAATCTGATATTCAAAAGTTTGTGGCGGAATGTTTGGTTTGCCAACAAAATAAAGTTGAGACAATTAAGACCCCGGGTTTGTTACTACCTTTATCCATTCCAAGTCAACATTGGGAGGAGGTTTCAATGGATTTTGTCACAGGTTTACCCAAGTCCAAAGGAAAGAGTGTCATCATGGTGGTAGTTGATAGACTTACCACGTATGCACACTTTTGTGCATTATCTCATCCATTTAAAGCAAGTACAATTGCTACTGCATTTATGGAAACAATTCAAAAGCTACATGGAAACCCAAATATTATTATAAGCGACAAAGATCCTATTTTCACTAGAAATTTTTGGATGGAATTATTTTATTGTCTGGGTACTCAATTAGCTCATAGCTCATCTTATCATCCTAAATTATATGGAAAAACTGAGATAGTAAACAAATTCTTTGAAGGATATCTTCGTTTCTTTGTATTTGATAAACAAACACAATGGGTCAAATGGTTACCTCTGGTTGAATGGTGGTATAACACTTCCTTCCATACTACGGCAAAAATGACCCCATTTATGGCACTTTATGGATATCATCCACCATCCATCATGTCATCTTTAAGAGAAAATCCTAAGGTTCAAGAAGCAGAAGATCACATAGAGAATCAACAACAAGTTCTCCAACTCTTAAAGGATAGTCTCACTTTGGCGCAGAATAGAATGAAATAACAAGCGAATCAACATCGCAGTGAAAGAAGTTTTAATGTAGGTGATTGGGTATTTTTACGGATACAACCATACAAACAAATGTCCCTCAAGCAAGCTAAGGAGGATAATAAATTATCACCAAAGTATTATGGTCCTTACAAGGTGTTGCAAAAAATTGGTATTATGGCATACAAATTGAAGCTTCGTACATCTTCCCGAGTGCACCTAGTTTTCCCTATTTCATTCTTAAAAAAGGTTATAGGTGAGTTCAAATCATATTTCCAGAACTTGACGAGGAAGGAAAAATCATATTGGAACCTAAAGCAGTCAGGGAAACAAGAACTCGACAGTTACGAAATTCGTCAATTTCAGAGTATCTCATCAAGTGGAAGAACTTACCCACGGAAGATTCCACATGGGAGGGCGATAATTTTATACAAAAGCATCCAAAACTACTCAAGCATTAAGGAAAACGCTTTTTTTGAAGGAGAGGGGCATGTTAGGTCCCTATAAGACTAGTGTATTCCCTCATTGTTATTAGTGTAGCCCCGTTATTGTTATTTTTGTGCTCCATAGAAGCACACTATTCCCTCATTATTATTAGTGTAGTCCCCTTATTGTTATTGTTGTGCCCCATAGAATCCCACTATTGTTATTGTGGTGACCTTACATTATTATTATTGTTATGTCGAATCTGATTATATTGTGACCCCTTAGGATCCTATATATAGAAAGGAGGTTGTGTCATTTAAATGATCCAAGAATTTTTCATTTGTGTAATGTAAAGGAGGTTTCCCCCTTGAAGAGGTTGATTTTGAAAGCGTTGATCTATCTTTTCTTCTATTTTGTGAGTTAGTTGCATAACAACATGTGGGGGTTTTGACTAAAGTTATAAGCAATTTCAGGGAGCCTCTTGGATTCCATATTGTGAAACTTCTTCTTATACATCAAATATCTAAACATGGCCACACTTTCAATGGGGGACATGCTAGCTTTGATCAAGAGGATAAGATAGGGAGTATTTCCCTTTATCTTAATGCTATATGTTATGAATTGCTTCTCGATCATCTCAAACTTTCTCCATGACTCCCAAGATATACTGCACCCCCAAACTTCACATTTGTATAAGATAACAGGGGTGATGAGGGTCTCAAATAGGAACCTTTTCTTACTCCAAATGTCAAGATTGTTTGACTTACAATTGTTTTCAAGCTAATAATAAGCTTTCCAACCTCCAATAATTGTTTTCTATATGCTATCATTCTATTTGAGCTGATGAGGAAAGTCAATACCAAAATATTTATAAGAAGATACCTGCTCAAGGCAATGGTTATCATAGATGAAACTACCATGGGTGATCTTTTTGAATTTAATTATCATGACTTTAGTCTTGTCGGTGTTAATTAGCATACCCATATTGGATTAGTAGACATGAAGCATCTTACACTGCTTATCTAAGTCATCGTGGCCCTTTTCAAGAAGAACAATATCATCAGCATATAGGGGAAGCATAATGATAATAACAACGAGGTTCGTTCCTTTGCAACCATTAGTTTTGAGACACTCCTCTAGTTTATCGATGTAAATACCAAAAAGGGCAGGGGATAGGGGACAACCTTGCTTAACCCCGATATTACATTTAATATATTTAGACCACCCTTCACTGGTCTTAAGCTTATTAATGACAGTCTCATAGAGGCGGATCACAACAATCCTTAGTTCAGGAGGAACCATGATCTCTTCAAGCCTCTCCCAGAGCTTATCTCGGGGTACAATGTCGAAAGCTTTTCTAAAGTCAACAAAACAACAAAAGAGATTGGTTTTACATGGTGGGAAGTGTTAGCGCTCAAATCTACCTTAGGTTGAAATAAGGTAAAACTCAAGGCTACATCAAACCACGCTCAGCCTCGTAGCTAGCCCTACGAGGACAGGAGAGGGTTCTCTCCAGTCAATCTCGATAAAATGAGCAATAGGGTGTGAGATGACTCTAGAATGGGAACTGATTTTAGGCTAGTAAAGAGATAGGAAAGTTTGATTTTGATTTTTTGGGTTTTTGTTGGAGAAATTGGAAAAAACAATTTTGGGTCCGGGGATAAGGCCAGATCTTTGCATAATTCGAGTTGGGGCGAGGTAGGCTGTAGTCTTAATGCTTTTTGATTAAGTGTATGGATGGATCAGAACGAAAAGGAGCTAAAGAGAGCAAGGGAGAACATGGATCCTCTCCAAATAGGCGAAAACATGTAAAACTAAACAAATTCAAAGGTAGAGCACTGAAATCAATGGATTCAACCTCATTTACTCATTCATTTAGTTTCAGAAGCATAAGAAGGGAATGGCATACATTAAACATGAAAGAACTTACAATAAACTGAGAGAAAACACCATCAAGAACTGAAAGCCACAAGAATCCCAACAGGTGCTGCAAAACCTCTGATCTTTCCTTAGCCAAAATATGAAAAATATGTACAATAGTGTGCCAAAATCTTTCCCAAGAGTCCAACCTCTCCCACCTCTGAAAGTGACTGAGAAAATACATCTTATAGACAATACTAACCCCTTCCCATGCCTCTAGGGGTTGAGCTCCTCCTTTTAGGAGCAGTTTGAACTAATTCCAAACATGGAGCTGAAAACTAGGCATCCAAACAACCTACCTCTAAAAGAAGGGAAACTGATTCATTTCATTAATTTTTTGCTATTTTGTGAATGAATCATCTAGAATAGGTAAATAAGTGCCAAAGTTACATCATATACATCAAATTACATCAAGATAAGTCAGATATTACATCAGAAGGTGAAACTAGTGAAAACTGGCCGAATTTCTGAGCTGGAAAATGAAAAATTGACCAAAAATCTATATGCGTAGCGTGCCTGAGCTATATGCGTAGCGCGTCTTTCAGCCTGCTTTTGGGGCACTTCCCGGCATCCAAATTGAGCTCATGATAGCTCGTTGGAAAGCCCTAGATGTTGGCTATCCAACCCAGGTGGAATTTCCCAATTTGGAGCTCATTTTCCCCTCCAAAAATTCATTCTCCCAGAAGTACTTCCTGCTGGTGCAAAAGGTGGCAGAAAGGTGGTTTTCATGGTGTTTTTGGGCCCTTTGATCATCCAGAACTTGATAAAATACTTCAGCAATACTTTAGCATGCATAACTTACCATGACAAACCCAAAAATATAAATTTTTCCTTCAGCAAGTGTCCCAATCAAAAGCGAGCGCGTTGACGCGCTACTCATATAGCTGAAAAACCTGTTTTTAGGCCAAAATATTTCAAAATGACAAAAATTTCTCCGAATTTGCTCAAATTCGGAGCGAAGACCCTCCATCATGTATCATGCCCAGCCAATGAAGCCTTGGCCAAAATCCAGAGTGGATCAGGCCTTTTCCGCCGTTTTAATGCTCTGCTCAACCTCCTCTTCAAAATCTTTATTTTTGCTTTGTCGACATGCATGCGAGCCCAATAGTGATGTTTCATATGACGGAGCATGTTTTTGTCTCTATTGGCCTTCGCCAACAACTCCTCCAGACGTCGATTAATTTTCTCAAGCCAAAATTGCCGCTCAAAAGGTGTCAAATCGCCATGTGTTTTCCAGGCCAACTCTCCATGAAAAAACAGTCACTGTTTTGATTATGAGGGGATTTGACAAGTGAGTAGGAAAGAGAGTAATGTGGGGGAAATAAGTATTAGGAACAAAAATGACAATAGCCCTGGCATTGTTTGACAAATGTCAATGGAGGATGTGGACAAGTGAAAATGGGACTATGTCATGACATGAATGATAAACAGTGTGAAAATGACAATGGCCATAACAATGACAGCAGTGATGTAATGGCAAAGAAAGAGCGTGAGGCTAAGGTTAATAATGAGCAGGGACACCACTAAAAATAGATGACACAAGCATATATCAATAGCACATGTTTGAAAAACCCCCACACAGTCCCTAATACTTGTTTCAAACCCTAAGAAGTGAATTTGGAAATAAACATAGGGTTTTACATTTCACACTTGTTTCTCCACATTCAAAACACCATAATCATGTCTAAAATTCACTGAGCAAACATAAAGAACCTACTTGCAAGCAGTTGGAGGCAATTTGGCATGAATCTGGATGAAGGAGCAAAAATTTTTGGCTCAAGTTTATATGCGTCACACGCTTACCCAATGCGTAGAGCGCAGTATGTGCGTAGCGTGCATGCAATTTTGCACAGGCCGGTGAAGCCCAGTGCGTAGCGCGCTCCCAATGCGTAGCGCGCACTTTATATGCGTAGCGCGCTACATAGTGAATTCTGTAGGAGGCTTTTGGAGGCCTTCCCGGTGTCCACATTGAGCATGTGATAGCTCGTTGGAAATCGCTTGGAGTCTACTTTCCAACACAAGTGGAATTTTTCAATTTGGAGTTCATTTACCCTATCAGAAATCAAATCTCCTAACACTAATTCCTGCAGGTGCATCAATTCTCCTGAGGCAACGGTATTCTTGACATTTCTCCAAAACCATTATACCTGTGTACAAAGTGAAGGAGGTTTTTCTTCCTTGGCATGTGTTGGGCCTCAAACCTGCACTCATTTACCCATCCTCCCAACAGCCTTTTCCTACTCATTTCCTTCTTTTGTCATCATTTCCTTCACCAACTTGTTCAATTCATTGCATTATAGGACTTTTTAACATGATTTTCTAATTGTGCTAATGGTTGACTGTTGGTTTAGATTTTTGGTTCAAGTGCTGCAATTCCGCAGCTGTTACAGGTTTCCGCAGCCGATTCCAGATTCCACAGCCATTTTCTTGTTTGATATGATCCAGGTGTCTTCCAGAGAAAAGAGCCACATGGGCAAGTTTGTATGACTGTGTACATGGTACGTGTGCTATCAGCTCAGCCAAACTGGCCGTCGACACCCCTGGTCAACGCGGAGGAAGCTCTGGTCAAACGGCAAGGTTGCAAACGGTGGCACGGCTCTGCATGTTCGGTTAGAGCATGTAAGTCACAACTGGCTTCTCCTTTAGCCACGAAGATTGCAGGGGACGAGAATCCAACACCAGATTTATTAAACCACGATGACCGTTCCCTAGATCCGTGCTCGGTGCTGCTGAACGTGTCCTTTTCCTAGCTGTTAGTTAGCTTAGTCTACACACAGGACAGTTGGTGTTCTTGCTATAAATAAAGCGTTTCCACACGCTGAATAATTAGTCTGATTTAGTTAATATTTTGCTGCTGTAAACTCTGTTTTGAAGACCTTTTTATAAAGCGTTTTACGCTTCCCACTGTGTTTATTATGAGTTGATTTAGTTTGAAGAAGACAGTTCTGTTTCTATCCGTGTAGCTGATCTTTTAATTGGTTGAAGTGGATGGAGGGCCCCTGTCTGCTACAACCATTGTACAGTAGCCTTTGAATTTATTTTTTTGCATTTCTTTTTCTTTACTTGATCATGTATATTAATGTTCAGTTTTGAATTATGCTGCTTTACATTTCGGTAAGCTTCATGACTGATCAGTGTGTTTTTACAGCTTTGATTAGGAGCCCGAGACAGTGTGCTTTTACTTCTTTTCAGTACTAGTGGCATATGAAGTTGTCTTATCTCAACTGCTGACTTTTTACTGTGATTTTCATTAGTTACTTACTTAGCTAGTTTCTTTACTTGGTTTACTTTATCAAGTTGTGTCAAGTTGCTAATCTCTTAATGGTTCTGTTTATCATAATTCACTAACTTTTATGGGACCAAAACATTATCTAACTGCAGCTTGATTTGTTAGTTTTTAGACTCATATTGCTAATTCACTCCTAACTCTTCTTTTTCACATAATTAATTCAGCTAAAGGCAGAATGTTAAGGGAGAATAAGTAGTGTGATTTGTCATTTAATTTTTGGATTACTAGAGTAGTGTTTTTGCTTTCAGCAGAGTTCATGTAAATATTATTTTCATTTATATCAGCAGTAAAGGTATTGGACTAGTGCCATTAGTCTTTTGTTTAATGCTTTGTTTTCATTTGATGCTTTAATTCCATTACAAGTCATTATTCAAGTTATCTCTTTAGAATTTAAGAAGCATTTAGAAATCATCACATACACACACATTCACTCACTTGTTTATAACTTCATCACATTATATTAGGAAGATAATTTAGATATAAACTAAAAACGACAAAAAGAACTAGGAAAGGCTACTTAAGTATATATTGTACACTTCACTTCATCAGCTTACGAGCCCCGGGTTGACAATTTATGATAGCAATTTAGACAACACTAAATTGACCAAACATGAACCAACAAAAGATTCTACCGATTGGGAGATTGCAGGGAATAATGGTAGACATCGAAGGAGCGAGTGTGCTTGCAGATTTCGAAGTGATAGAAATTGTTGATGAAAAAAATACCTATCCCATGCTATCGAGAATAGATTGGGCCACTGATATGAACAGAGTGATAAATCTAAAGAAGTGCAAGATGATTTTTGAGAAAAAGTCATTTTGCGTAGTGGTATCTTTAGACCCAGCAGAAGGATCGCTCTACACCGAGCTAGTGCATGACAATGCAAGAGATGATGATCTAGATTGTATCTACAAGATAACTTCTTGGGAACAAGATTGGGTGAATCCTATAGCAGATGGCAAGATTTCGTGGGAGTGTGAAATCTCCTACACATCAGATTCAGACGAGGAAATAAAATGATGGTAGAATTGGTTTCATGAGGTAACCACACTCAATTGAAACATGATGATAAAGTCACTAAGCTGTGTAGCAACAGAAGCAAGAGATTTGCCTCTGTATGATGGCATGACCGCGGTAGATGATTTCTTGAACAAATTCGAAAGAGAAGTACTGGAACAATAGTGTTTCAACACTCTAGGATGGGCCCTGCGCGCTATGCCCGCAAGGTGGTGGGGTACACAGGAGCGGAATTTTGAGGACTAGCGGGAATGTGGAAGAATGATGCACCTACGATTTGGGAAACAACAGATGTGGCTAACTTAAAAATATGATGGATGGGATGGTACATGCGCACACCTCGTGAAATGGATCAAGGTCTATGGGGAAGAGCCACAACTTGAATGGGTGCATTTTTTCTGTCATACCCTGGATGTCATACCCATGAATTGGTATACTGAGATGGAGCTTTGCAATGGCACGAGCGAATGGGAGATCTTGCGTGGAGGATTCCTGTTAACCTTCACATTTTAAGATCATTGGTGGGATACTATTGATGATGTACTACAAGCAGTAAAAATAGCTATCTTCAAAATAACCAAGAACCAATGGAAGTGCTTCAGAAGGAACGGGTGACCCAGCTAAGATGCGCGCTGAAGTGTTACAATGTAAATATTGAGGAAGATGATGAGGATCCATGGAATATTAACATTCTAGAAACTGAAGGCTATCACGAGGTTCGAGGACCATTGATTGAGGATCCTGACATCACCGTGCCACTAAAAACAAAGCATGTAAACATTGGGATGGAGGTGGAACCAAAGTAGGCAACACATAGTGACTATTGGGATGATGCCACAATGGATAAAGTCGTTGAGTTACTCTGGGAGTACCAAGATTTATTCCTGACCAAGATCATGGACCTAAAGGGGATCATTGGTGATTTAGGGATGATGAAGATCACCCTAAAGCCCAATGCGAAGCTAGTTAAGCAGAGGCCTTACCGCTTGAATCCAAAATACAAGGAAAAGGTCTGTGTTGAACTAGACAAAATGCTCACGGCCGGAATAATTGAACCAGTGGAAGAATTTGACTCAGTAAGCCCTATGGTCGTACAAGAAAAGAAACAGAAGGGTGAGATAAGAATATGCGTGGACCCTAGGAAATTGAATGATGCCTGTGTACACGATCCATTCCTGACCCCATTCATAGATGAAGTATTGGAAAATGTTGACAAACAAGAAGCATACTCCTTCACGGATGGGTTCTTAGGATACCACTAGATCAGAATTGTGGTGGAAGACAGGAGCAAGACAACCTTCGCAACTAAATGGGGCTTCTT
>APFE030489390.1:28541-42438 GCA_000404065.3 Pinus taeda
CTAGCGGAGAAGAATCCTTCTCCTCCATCAGCCTAATCTCTATTTCTTTCTGATTTGAAAAAAAAAAAAAAAAAAGACGAAAAATGTGCATAAGCCTGAAAACCAATCTTGGATTGGCAGTCTTATGCAGAAAATATAAGTTGAAAATCAGGGTCACCTGACACTTTATATTTTCCAAAAAAAATCTCTCTCTCTTTCCACCATCATTCCATCTTCATTCCATTCCGCTTCACTCCATATTCCATTCCACTTCATTTCACTTCATTCATCTCTCACTTCATTCATTCCATCTCATTTCCACCAATAAATTCCCTCTCAGGACTATTCCATTCAGATAAGTTTGTTCTAATCATCTTTGTGCAGGCAAAAAAGTATTGTTGCAGATTCCGCAGCTCATACCGAGTTTCCGCAGCCAATACACTCTGTCCCTGCAAACAAAGCAATTCTGTGTCCAAGAAAAAAAAGAGAAAATTCAGAGGTATCATCATCAAAAGAGCAGCAAGGATACATAGCACCTACAAGGCCAAGAAGCAATCAAAAGTTAGCCACCATAATCAACAAGGGAATCAGATGCAAATATATAAAGGTATGTTCCAAAATTTCTCATCAACAGTTTAGTATCATTTTTGCATAGTTTTCAAATCGTGGTAGGAGTCACTTGATGTAATGATTGACAAGATTATCCCACTCCTCGTCCACGATCACGCCTCATCCACCTCATCACCCTCCTAACGGTTTCCTAATCCCTATTTGATTCGAACTTAATACGAGCTGCTCTTCCATTAATCATCCGTACCTCAGTGACGTATACCGGTGTACCACGGCTCTCCATACGATTATTTCTGTAGCCAAGTGTATGCAGCCACTCACAGCTTATACATTTGACCGTTGCACCTACATGCATAAAACTTATAGCCGTATACCACTGGTTCCATTTCCATTTTCATACACCACTCTCGTTTCATCGTAAAATCCCTCTCTGTTTTTCCTCACCTCGCTGTTCAAAACCCCGATCACAAGTTCTGCACCTCACTGTTCATTACATTACGGTTACTCTGTACAACCGTAATTCCCCTGTTTTCCCGTAGAGTATTCTCCTCAAGCATTCATATCCCACTGTCTGAATTTTAAGTACAGCTGAGAACCGAGAATGGGAAAATTATTAAGAGCAGAACCGGAGGGTTCGAAGTTTTTAGGGGGTTACCAACAGGTCAAAGAAGCACTGCAAAAATCCGAATGGCTGAAGTTCATTCAAAAATTTAACAGGTACCATAAGGAAGTAACAAAGGCATTTTCCTGGTCGTTTGATGGAAAAACCGTGGAGGTAGGTGACTTGCAGTTCACCATAACAGAGAGTACCCTGGCCACAGCAACCAATTTGCCTCAACCAGGAGAACGCTGGTTCAAAAATAGGACAGTTGAAGATCAAGAATGGAGAAAAATGCTTAAGAATCCAGGTATGGATACTTCCATTTTCACCAAGGGTATCCTTGTACGTGTCATTAAAGAGGAATGGAATTCATTACTGCTTCTTGTTCAAAAATTTTTAACATGTGAAGGTCGTTTCGGTGTCATGTATATATACCATACAAGACTCATGACGCATTTTATGGATGACCGAGCTATCAATCTACCTTGTTTCTTATGTGCTAGTCTAAAGAAAATGTGTACCATTGTTCAGAAAAATGTGGGAAACATTGAACCCCACTTGTATCACCATGGGCTTATTAAGATTTTAATTGAGGAATAGTTGAAAATTAAAAAGGATACATGGGAAAAGTTTCTCATTAGGAACAATTTTCAAGAGGCAGCTGAAGCCTCTAGTAGCTCTCCTAGGATACCAAAAAGAAATAGGAGAGGAGGAAAAGAAATTATTGACCAGGAAACTGTTGAAGAAACTGCCAAAAAGACTGCTGTAGAAACTGCTCAAAAGACTGCTCAAGCAATTGCCCGAGAGGAAAGGAAAAAGGGAGTCAGCATTAAAAGACAAAAGGGGGATAAAGGGAAAGCCATTTTACAAGAATCATTTCCTTCACCTGAGCCCTCAATTGAAGAAGAATCCCAAACACTAGCTGACAGATTAGTACAACTTCAAACCACTGCCCTCTCAAAGAGAAAACAAAAAGAGAAACATAGTGCCCAGCAAAAGAGCACTAATGTACAAGTAAGGAGAAGAAGTAGGTTGAAGGGAAAAGTGAGTGTGACCAAAGGGAAACAGTCCCATTTTGTTGATTTAGGCACACCTGAGAAGACCCCAATTCAGTTAGATGTTGAGCTAAGTCCTCCACGAGAGGAAAGTCCCTTCCAACAAGAAAGAGAAGGCAGTTTTCAAGACTTTGAGTTCAGACCAAGACAAACACCTGACATAGACCCTGATCAGAAGAAAGCATATGATTACTTGGAGACTTTAGAGCAATCTGCTGCCGGTCCAAGAACTACAGTACCTCATGATGAACAGGTCAAATCTCTAAAACAAGAGGTATTTGAGCTGGAAGTCTTGAACCGGCACATTAAGCATGAGAATGAAGCCTTGAAAGAACAAAGCAAAGTGGACAAAATGGTCCATGACAATACAATGCTTCACTTGGGTCTTTGGCAGAAAAAGAATAGAAAATTGAAGAAGAAATGCAAGAAATTGAGCAGGGCCTTGATTAACTTGAGGTTTAGATGTTTGGTTATGAAACCAAAAAGAGTAAATTTGGCAGTGAGAAGAAAGAGGAGAAGGTTGGATGTCTTGGAAGAGGCATCTGAGCATATAAACTGAGAAATCATGACAAGTTTTGGTTGCATGAGGACATGCAACACCTTCACAGTGGGGGTATGTTGGGCCTCAAATCTGCACTCATTTACCCATCCTCCCAACAACCTTTTCCTACTCATTTCCCTCTTTTGTCATCATTTCCTTCACCAACTTGTTCAATTCATTGCATTATAGGACTTTTTAACATGATTTTCTAATTGTGCTAATGGTTGACTATTGGTTTAGATTTTTGGTTCAAGTGCTGCAATTCCGCAGCTGTTACAGGTTTCTGTAGCCGATCTCTGATTCCGCAGCCGATTCCAGATTCCGCAGCCATTTTCTTGTTTGATATGATCCAGGTGTCTTCCAGAGAAAAGAGCCACATGGGCAAGTTCGTATGACTGTGTACATGGTTCGTGTGCTATCAGCTCAACCAAACTGGCTGTCGACACCCTTGGTCAATGCGGAGGTAGCTCTGGTCAAATGGCAAGGTTGCAAACGGTGGCACGGCTCTGCGTGTTCGGTTGGAGCACGTAAGTCACAGCTGGCTTCTCCTTTACCCACGAAGATTGCAGGGGACAAGGATCCAACACCAGATTTATTAAACCATGATGACCGTTCCCTAGATCTGTGCTCGGTGCTGCTGAACGTGTCTTTTTCCTAGCTGTTAGTTAGCTTAGTTTACGCACAGGAAAGTTGATGTTCTTGCTATAAATAAAGCGTTTCCACACGCTGAATAGTTAGTCTGATTTAGTTAATATTTTGTTGCTGTAAACTCTGTTTTGAAGACCTTTTTATAAAGTGTTTTACGCTTCCCATTGTGTTTATTATGAGTTGATTTAATTTGAAGAAGACATTTCTGTTTCTATCCGTGTAGCTGATCTTTTAATTGGTTGAAGTGGATGGAGGGCCCCTGTCTACTACAACCATTGTATAGTAGCTTTTGAATTTACTTTCCTGCATTTCCTTTTCTTTATTTGATCATGTATATTAATGTACAGTTTTGAATTATGCTGCTTTACATTTCTGTAATCTTCATGACTGATCAGTGTGTTTTTACAGCTTTGATTAGGAGCCCGGGACAGTGTGCTTTTACTTCTTTTCAGTGCTAGTGGCAGTTGAAGTTGTCTTATCTCAACTGCTGACTTTTTTACTGTGATTTTCATTAGTTACTTACTTAACTAGTTTCTTTACTTGGTTTACTTTATCAAGTTGTGTCAAGTTGCTAATCTCTTAATGGTTCTATTTATCATAATTCACTAACTTTTATGGGACCAAAACATTATCTAATTGCAGCTTGATTTATTAGTTTTTAGACTCATATTGCTAATTCACTCCTAACTCTTCTTTTTCACATGATTAATTTAGCTAAAGGCAGAATGTTAAGGGAGAATAAGTAGTGTGATTTGTCATTTAATTTTTGGATTACTAGAGTAGTGTTTTTGCTTTCAGCAGAGTTCATGTAAATATGATTTTCATTTATATCAGCAGTAAAGGTATTGGACTAGTGCCATTAGTCTTTTGTTTAATGCTTTGTTTTCATTTGATGCTTTAATTCCATTTAAGGTCATTATGCAAGTTTTTTTCTCTTTAGGATTTAAGAAGCATTTAGAAATCATCACATACACACACATTCACTCACTTGTTTATAACTTCATCACATCATATTAGGAAGATAATTTAGACATAAATTGAAAACGACAAAAAGAACTAGGAAAGGCTACTTAGGTATATATTGTACACTTCACTTCCTCAGCTTACGAGCCCCAGGTTGACAATTTATGATAGCAATTTAGATAACACTAAATTGACCAAACAATAATCTCGAAACTTATTAATAGCATAAATGAATGCTAAAAATTCCTTCTCGGTAACTATGTAATTAAGTTTAGCAGGGGTCATATTCTTACTAATGAAATAGATAGCATAAGGAAGATTATTTTCTTCTTGACCCAAGACAGACCCAATTGTAGTATCTGAAGCATCAGAGGATATATGAAAGGGCAATGCCCAGTTAGGTCCCCTTAGAATAGGGGCTATAGACAACTGATGCTTAAGTTCATCAAATGCTTTTTAGCAATCTTCAGTCCACTTAAATTCAACATTTTTTGTAAGTAACACAAACAAAGGAGAACTATTTTAGAAAAATCTTTGATAAATATTCTGTAATATCTAGCATGTCCTCAAAAACTTCTTACATTAGTTTGTGTTTTGGGGATAGGAAGAGTGTGAATTACTTGCACTTTAGATGGATCAACTTGAATCCCTAGGAATGAAATGAAGTGTCCCAATACAATTCCTTCATTCATCATCATATGACATTTTTCAGTACTTAAGGCAAGATGGGCTTCTATACAACATTTAAGTACTTTCTCAAGGTTTTGTAATGCATCTTAAAAAGTCACACCATAAGGAGTAAAGTCATACATAAATATCTCCAAAGAGTCATTAAGAATATCAGAGAAAATTCCTATCCCATTATTGATATTACACCTGACCAAGCATGATTGGTCACCTCTGATATATATGCAATGAACCGGTTGCTTCAGTCTGATGGCCCGGGTGGTTCAGGAGTAGATTTGGTCATAGTTGGTTGTTATCTTTATGAGATTCCTAATATACAGGCGCTTTTATCTTATATATTACCTTAACCATTTACCACCTAGGTTTGACCCGCATGTATAGCCAGCCAGCATATCTTGGTCCACTTTGATTGGGAAGAGATCGAGGTCTTGGCTTACCTCTTTGAAACATTGTTGGAGCATTACATAGGCAAAAGTTCCCCATGGACTGGTAAATGTGGTCTTGTCTTGGTCTTCGGGTGCAATTTTGATCTGGTTATATCCGCTAAAACCATCTAAAAAGGAAAAGAATCTCTTTCCTGACAAACTGTCAAGTACTTGATCAATAAACGACAAGGGGAAATGGTCTTTTTGAGTGGCTTTGTTTAAGGCTCTATAATCTACACATACTCTCCATTTCCCTTTTTTCTTAGGTACTATCACCAACGGAGAAACCCATTCATTGTCAAATATAGGATATATAAACCCTTCATTAAGCAATTTTTGAAGTTCTTCTTTAACAATCTACCTCAAATTGGGATTCATTTGTCTCTGGGGTTGACAAACTCATCGAGACCCTTCCTTAATATAAATACGATGGGTACATAATTAAGGAGAGATCCCCTTCATATCAATGTAGTCCCATGTGAATGCTTCCTTATTTCCATGTAGTACCGTCATTAACTGTTGTGTTTCAGCATCTGTCAAGTTAGGGTCTATATTCAATGTTTTGCGAGGTTCGATTTCCACTGTTATACTCAGAGAGGGGATATTAGTTGATGTTTGAGATAAATTTTCAGATTTAAGGTTTTGCTGTGTTTCAGGTTCCAAAATTGCAGTTAACTGATTATATGTTTTAGAGGCAACCGAGGAGGGTTCAGAAATAAAGTTACTAGTTACTTCATCCTTGGTAGTGTCTTCAAAGTTTAAGGCTTGTCCAATGGTCAAAATGGGTTGAGTATCCTCATTATCATAGTCTAACCATACACGATTATCATTGTTAATCATAAGTGCAGCATGAGCGTAGAGAGTGAGCTGCTTAGTTTCAGATCCATTAAAAATTGTCATTGAGCCCAATCTACAGCTGATAAAGGCATCTGCCGTAGCCAGCCAGGGTCTTCCCAAAATCAGTGGATGTCCCCCCAACTTTGTTTTAGTCTGTAACGCAACAAAGTCAACTTGGCAGTTCCAAGATTCGACTGAAATGATTAGGTCTTCAATAACCCCTTCTGGTTTGATTGTGGAACGATCAGTTAGCTCTAGGATAGTTGGTGTCTCTCTAATTACATTCTTCATCTGTAACAATTGTACATTTTCAAGGGTCATGATGTTTATATCATCACCTAAGTCTACCAGAACTCGTGACACAATAGTTTTTCCTACTTGTACTATGACAGTAGGATGACCAAGATCACCATATTTCATGGGAGGGGTTTGTCTTGACATTAAAGCAGCTAGATCACCCATCACATGAACTGTAAGAGGATCTTTAGCTTTCCTACCAGGTCTCTCGATGCAAATGTCTCTAATGGTTTTGGCATAAATTGGTACATCTCTGAGTGCTTGCAAAAGTGGAATTTTAACATACAGATTCTGCAATTCCCCTAGAAGGTTAAAAGCAGGCAGCTCAGGTGTCGTAGTGAGAGCTAAACACTCAGGGAATGGTGGCTCTGCTATTTCAGCAGTTTTATTAGAGGGTGGCTCAACTATTTCAGCACCCTTATTGGATGATTTATCTTTTTCTGTCTCTTCTTTATCAGAGTCATAAGAAGTAATATCATCAATAGTAGGCTCAACTATTCTCCCAGACCGCAAATGGATATCATTACACTACACATGGAAAATAGGAGATATAGGTTGGTTATGAATATCGATGACTTGCATAGCTTTATTCTTATTATTATTAGGATTAGGGTTCGGTTGTACAGGTAGGTGGGGTCTCATTTTATGATTATTCGATGGAGCATTTGATGGCAGAGAGAGAGATTGCTAATACTGAGGGAATTGGTTTGGAAATGGCATTTGCTAAGCTCTCCACGTTGGGCTCCATTGATTAAAAAAGATTGTTGTAGAGACCAAGGAGTCCACATTGTAGGATCTACAAAGGGAGGGTTTGTTTGCTACATGGATGGGAAGCTCATTTGGTTGAAGGGTGGGTATTGCATTTGATTGAAGGGCGGGTAATTTTCTTGAAAAGAAGGATAATTATTCCAACGATTAAATGGCATAATAGAATTTGTACCTTGTCCTCATGGTTTCAATTGCCTCCTTTGTGTCAGCAAATAGACTGCTTCAGATTCTTCTTCAGTCGGTTGTAATGCTGCTTTTATTCCTGGTAAAGAAGGGAATTGTTGAGTCTCATGGTCCTTCTCACAAATGGTGCAAATTGGTACCTTGTCCAGTGGGCATTCCCTTAGTTGGTGTTTTTCTCTACATTTAGGTCAGAAAATGGCCAAAGAAACTTCTCCCTCTGCCTGCTTCTTTTTAACCTGCAAGGTATGAATCTGTGAGGCAAAAGAGCTTAACATTTCAGTTTTAAATTCTTCAAGTAAATTACCTATTTTGGCTCTTGTTGCTCCCCCACTGGCTGATTTTTGGACTCTTGAATATGTACTATCCCTACTTTTTGTTTTGTTTACTACTCGTCTTGAACATCTCTTACAGAGGTTAACAATCTCATCATATTATTCCTTAGATATATCCCCTTTACCAAGCATATTTAACATGTCTAAATAGTTATCTCGTACCCCTTTCAACAATATTGTCTTAACAATATCCTTACTCACATTAGGGTGGTAAGATATCTGCAAATTATATTGTAATCTCTCGACGAAATCCTCCAGATTTTCGTCCTCCTTCTAAACCATCTTAAATAGTTCCTCCTTTCTTTCTCTTGTTCGGAAATAGTCTTGATATTTGGTCAGAAACTTCTCCTTCATATGCTCCCATGTTGTGATCACATGTCCTCTGAGGCTCATGAACCATCTTAGTGCATTTCCTTTTAATGTTGCTGGAAATAACTTTAACTTTTGAGGATTAGTAACATAATCATAACTTCTACATAATATATCAAACTCAAACAGAAATTCATTATGGTCTTTAGATGATAAACCATGGAACTTAGGTAGGGCTGAGAGTGGGATGTTTTTCATGGGAGTTTCCCCTCTGGGAAGATCCTCAATAGGGAATTCCAAGGTGGAGAGAGAATTCTCCCCTCTTCCTTCTCTTCCTCCACGTCCCCCACCAAAGAGTCCTTCATTGTTTCCATCCATTGGTTGTTCCCCTCTTGCACTTGCCCGGTCTTCAGCACTTTCTATTGGGCTTTCGATATTCTGAACTGGTTCCTCAACTTCTACTGGCCCCTCAATATCTTCTATTGGTTCTTCAATGTCTTCCACTGACTCCTCAGTTTGTTCTACTATCTCTTCGACCCTTTCAGGTGTGGTATGTGGAATGGTTTATTATTATTCCTCCTCAATAGGTGCCATATGAGTTACTTCTTTGTACTTGCATTCATTTCTTATTCAGAGAAAGAGAGTAGAGCAGTCTCACCTTCCAACTAGGTTTTCTCCCAAAAGAGCTTCTCAAGTCACATTTTGTGTCAACTCATGGTTTGTGAGATTTTAACTCATTGTTCTCTATTTTCTACATAATTGTAATTTGCATGTATACACAATAAACAATACTTTACAAATCTAAAAATCTAAAAAGTATTAAACGCTCATAGATTTCATCTTTTTAAGAATAATTTATCAGGTTTGTTGTGACAAACTATCTAGTGGAAGAAATTTAAAAATAAGGATGTATTGAGAATTTTACCCAGTTCTATTTACCATAAATACAATTCATAGAAATCATGTTTTGCAATGCAACTAGACATAACTTTAACCATACCTTGATTGTGTAGGAATCAAAGGCCCTAGCCTTTGATGAAACGTTCTCATATTTTCTGTAGAAACAACAAAGGTCTTCCCTTCTTCATCTCCAACTTTAGGAAAAATAAAATTATCACACCCATCATTGGCAGTGGTTCCCAATAGCTTGTAAGGATAATTTGAATCTGAACTCCCATTAGCAATACCATTTCTCCTTGAAACATCCTACAAGTTTCCTTTTCAAATCTAGTAGTTACACCTACATCCCTCACCCTACTTATAGATACCATGTTTCTAGCTAGCCCTTAAATGTGTAGGACACCAAGGATTGTTCTAACCCTTGCTTCTTTGAGCATCAAAATTAAGTTTATTTGTCTTGTGATCTTGGTGTCCATCATACCTTTCATATTCACAAAACTACTTCCTATGTGGAGTCATATGAAAGGAGCACCTAAGTGGATCAACCATATGTCGTGATCTGCTGGTGTGCTAGAAGAAGCTAAACACACATCCCTCCTTCCTTTAAGGAGGTTTTATCTTCCTTGGAGGAACCATCATTATATCCCTTCCCTCTCTCAAAGATTTTAGATCTACAATTCTTCCTTAAATTCTCTTATGTTCCACATTTCCAACACCCCTTTACAAATTTTCCTCGAGATTTAGATATACCTCTAGATTTAGAAATTGCACTTGAGGACTTATTATTGTTTCTACCTTATGAACACCCTTATATATAAGGCAAATGTACTCTAATTTTCTATGTTTTTCTGCCTTATCTCCTCCAACAATAGGGATGAGACCACATCATCAAAACATAACCTAGTTACATTACCACCTTTGGCTATAACCAAACTAACCCATGAGCCTGATAAAGAGCATATTAAATTGATATGCTTATCTTCATCAAAATATAAATTTATGGACTTGCCATGGTGATGAAGGCATTTGGATGACCCATCACCAAGTCCCCATCATTCATCTTTGGGTTGCACAAATTATTCCACAAGAACAATTTGTTTACCACAAACTTACAATAATACAATGCCCGCAACTTGTTTTATAATTTCTTCATTATAGCTTCTCCTAAAACATTTAGTAATGCTAAATCTAAGAGATACAATTGTATTGTGATCTTTCTCTTCCAATTCAACTTGGTTTATTCTTCTTTCCACATCTCCATCAATGTAGTATCCAGATCTACAACAATCCACTAATCTTTGACTATCTAAGGATATTCGATCTTGAGTTTCCACTACTCAAAAATTTTCCCATTAAATTTCTCTATCTCTATTTTTGAACCAATCACCATTATTTTCTAACACAAAAATCACCAACCATAGCAACAAGATTTATGGGAATTTACTTTCATGCCTCTGTACTTTTCAAAATCCTTCAGAGGAATCACCTCATTTTCACCACCTTCAAAACCCAACCAAAGTTAAAATAACATAAAAAAGGAAACCTTGCAAAGCAATAGCAATTTCTAAAATGCAGAGAGTTCGTTAATAGGCTCACCTAAAGAAAATTCATGGTTGAAGTGGAAAATATTCTTGCTGGGCTTGAAAGATTCTGACACAACTCCACCATTAATAAACAACGTATTGAAATCCCTGGGAGTTACACACAGAGACCCGTTGAGGGAAATGGGATTCACTTCAGGTCCACACATATTTTTGTTTTAAAAACAGAAGGTGAAGCAACGCAAAACAAGGACCTGATCAAGAAAATACTAATTAGTCACAAACAAATATTGGATCTGCTTCTTCTAAATCTAAGCTTATAAGGAGTAAGAGGACCAAGGCCGACATATTTATAATTAAATCGTTTATTATATTTTAATTTATTAATTGCCAAAACCACGACACGGAATGAATAGGCATTTCCATTGCTCCAAACCACGATAAGAGATTATTGATATGCTATATCTCTACAATAAATATTTATAATGTTTTGTAAAAAATATTATAAAAAAATATTATAATTTTATATGAATTATGGTTTCTCCGGAGTGGTATTGGTCCCTGGTATTGTAACAAACTTTAAATCATAAAATATTTTAATTTTAAATGAATTATGGTTTTCTTGCAAGTGGTATTGATAAGCTAATGTATTGGACCATAGTATTGTATTGGTCCATGGTATTGTAACAAACCCTAAGTTATAAAATATTTTAATTTTAAATGAATTATGGTTTTAGTGCAAGTGGTATTGACAATCTACCTTATTGGACAATAGTATTGTAACAAACCCTAAATTAATATAATACTTGGTAAAACAAACTTTAGACTTTTTATTTTTTAATATAATTTTTATATCTGAAATTCAATTTAAAACCACATAAAAATAGTCATCAACCGATTAGAAATGGAATAGTGTGACGTTTTGGAGTTTTGGGAGGATTTATGGCGGAAATCCCGCAACAAAAATTATTGTCAAATCTTGATTTGTGTTGTTTAAACCTGTTTTTGACTACATATATGGATTCAACATCCTCATAAACCCACCAAACACATCAATTATGAAGAGTTCACATGTCAAACTTGTAATTTCAATGGATCCCTACTAGATTCTAGATAAACTAGATCTGCAAACTTTCCAAAAAGTAGCACTTAAAAAATACTTGATGAGGGAAAAATAATTTAACCTTTAAAAAAATAATAATTAATTTTTGATTTTCAAAATATTCAATTTAATATTTTTTTTTTTCAAAACTTTAATAAAATCCATAGAATCTATTTAAATATTTTAAAACTAATTGAAAATCAAGGTTTCTTGGCCAAAATTAAAAATTGTAATGTTTGCCACCTATAATAAGACTTTGCTACTCTAAATTGTACCTTTAATTAAAATAAACTCACTAGGTTCTATCCCATGGATTTGACAAATGAACATTGCACTAATTGTTTCAAGCCTCAATGCCTCACTTCACGTTATGAGGAGATATCCACACAATAAAACAAATCCATGGAAAAGTGACATCCATCTTGGTAACAAGCCATTTTGTCTATGTAACTCTAAGATAAACAAACTGTATTACCATTTTTACCCTTAGGAGAAAGAAATTGATCTAAATGCATCAAATATTAATAAAATATGAAACAAGAGAAATAACTTTTCATGAAATGAACTAGAACTGTTTCAAATTTCTTGCACATTCCTAAAGTTCTAAGTTTATAGCATCAATTATTTTGTCATTATAGCTCTTGGTGTGATGAGTTCAACCTTTGTGTTAAAACGCCTTGTACTTTTAAAGGGAAAATTTTAATCAATAATGTAAATAGCGTAGTGTATGAATTAATAACTAATTTTCGTACAAGTTTAAGCAACAGTTGCCTATGATCATGGAAGAAACTCAAGCTACTTAAAGGAGGATGCTAGCCATAAACAGAAGAAAAAAATGTGATCACTTGTAAAAGTGAATCATAATCTCACTCCATGCTCTACACTCACTATAAATAATTTGATGAGAGAAATTTTCCATGGAGAATGATGCAATTGAAGAACTCTAAGAGCTAATTACTATTCTAAATAAATATTGCATGCTAAAAGGGAGGAAGAAAAAATTGTCCCAAGCCCTAATCTCTATGTTTAACTTGGGTATTTTGTTTCTTATAATTCGTCATTTAGTTTTCTCATGATGTTTAAGCTCGTTGGGAAATTTAAAATTGCAGATAAAGTATTGTGACACTCATTAAACTTAGCCTTGCCCACTTCAAGACTAATTCCATGCATGGTATTCACATATTAGTTAAAAACATCCTATAATTTACACTTCCTAGAGTGCTAGTAATTTAAGTCAACATAAAGGGAAAATTTTGAACCTTAGCATCAAGATTGATAAAGGGCCCAATATGCTATATTTCACTTAAATGTTCAACAAAATTAAAATCATGTTAGCGGTGGAACAAGATAGTGGGGTTTAATGTTTTCAAAACAAATGTAAAACTATTTTCATACATGTAAATAGGGAAACCTTGAGCCATGAAAGTGAGGCAATAATATGTTGAAAACTAAAGTTTACCATAGATGTATATAAAATGTTTCAAATGAGTTCCTTCAAATAGTGATAGAAATTCAATCAACACAACAAGGGGAATAAACTATCTCAAAATCCAATAGGTCACTACTATTCTAAATAAATATTTCATCTTAAGAAGGAGGAAACAAACATTGTCCCGAACCCTAACTCTATGCCTAACTTGGGCATTTTGTTTCCTAGAATTCCTCATTTAGTTTCCTCGGGATGTTTAAGGTCAATGGGAAATTTAAGATTGTAGATAAAGTATTGTGATACTCATTAAACTTAGCCTTACCCCGTCCCAACACTAATGCCATGTATAATATTCATGTATTAGCGAACAACATCCCATCTATTAGGCCGCCTAGAGTGTGAGTAATTTAAGTCAACATAAAGGGAAAAATTTGAGCCTTAACCTCAAGATTGACAAAGGGCCCAATATGCTATAGTTCACTTAAATGTTAAACAAAATTAAAAGCATGTCAACTTGGAACAAGATTGTTGGGTTTAATGTGTTCAGAAGAAATGTAAAAATATTTTCACACATATAAACACGGTAACCTTGAGCCAAGAAAGAAATGAGAAATAAGAAGTCCATAATAATTACAAAACCATGGGAAAAAATAAAGTTAAAAGAACTTTATCCATTTTAGAATCATAACCACAACAAAAATCTTGTTATTCATTAAGAAAAAAATAACTA
>APFE030489392.1:1862-33582 GCA_000404065.3 Pinus taeda
AACTCCTTATTTTCGGGCGGAGATCGCAGGTTTTACCTACTGATCACCTGTTAGTGCCCGTGGCCTCAACTGTCCCCAACCAATTCCTAACTAAAAAATTACTTTGGAATTGGTATAAAAAGACACAAAAGGGAAGGCCTAAGGGAGGAGAGAATATAGAGAAAGGTTATTATATTGAGATTTCCCCCTGATTAGGTCTTAAGACCCTTGTGCCTTCTGCACTTCCCCCATTTTGTACAGGAAACTCTTGTTTCCTTGTGATTTGATGTTCATCCCTTAGTTATGACATCTTGGAGTGAGTATTGGAACGAGACCTACTAGAGGCTTGAGGTGGGACAGATACAAAAGGAGGCTGAGCTTTGAGCCTGCAGAAGTGGTTCAGGTGATATTGCTCTTTTTTGTACTATTCTATTTGTCTAATAAAGAAACACGTCTTGTTCCCGATATGATTCTTTCTTTATGTTAATGATGTTCATGTTTGAATTTCATGTATGAATGGATGTCTAAAATTTTATAACTAACTCCTTTCTTGTATAACATAAAGGTGATTTTTATATAAATCTTTGTCCATATACTGTTGCATTATTTGGAATTGTTGGTTTTGCAGGGCAAAGGAGCGGAAGGGACGTGAAGAAGGGTTTGGACCCTTGAGGAACTACCCGAACGTAGGACCTGAGGTACATCCTTCTCACCTTAGAAATAGCTTTTTCTAGCATAATGGTTGTGTGTGTGCATGTTTCTTGATTTAGAAAACTTTCAGTCTACTAGGGTTCCACCCAAGAGCCTTAGGGGATAAAATCCCGCAACAAAGACTATTTTGGAGTTCTCCTAATGATGTCGTGCTATGACTACACTAGTATATGATGACATTTTTGATGTGTCATCCTACATGGATGTTGCACTCCTACATAATGAATTTATCATCCTATGATGACATGATAACAATGAAGAAACCACATTGTCCTAAACATTCCTCATTATGTCCCAAACTTTTTATGCATAAAATTTAAGGATAGCCACAAAGAAAAATTATTTTGGACACCTTTGATGCATCCTTTCAAAATGGATCCTAGACCATCTTAAAGAGTATTTGTTCCTATTTTGAACGAGCCTTTATTTTCCTCGAAACTCCTAATAGTTTGTGAGATATTGGATTTTTAAGTTAAGGAAATGATTCTTAGTAGTGAGCTGACCTACACTGAGTCATACAAGTTAGCCTCACTTCAAATATATGTGTCCCTTTAGTTATAAAAAAGATAACTATAAATATAAACCTAAATTCTTCCATTCAAGCTCAAATTTTTAGGTGGAGATAAGACAAAAGGTAGAGAAGAAGCCACAACCTAGAAAAGAAAGGAAGACAAGTTTGTGGAATTTTTCCTAGGTTAAATAGTCTCCCACAAGTTTAAGCTAAGACTAGAGAAGTTTCCATAGTTTCAGTGGTCGAAATTTTTGTAATTTTCATGGTCGAAGCTACCATAGTTGTCATGGTCAAAGTCGTTGTAGTTGTCATGGTCGCAACTATCGTATTTGAAGCTGTCCTAGTTTCCATGGTTGAAATTTCCGTAGTTGTTGTGGTCAAAGCTATTGTAGTTTCCGTAGTTTTCGTGGTTGAAGTTTATATAGTTGCCATGGTCGAAGCTGTCGTAGTTGTCGTGGTCAAATTCTTCGTAGTTGCCATGGTTGAAGTTGACATAGTTTTGGTGGTTGAAGCTTTCGTGGTCGAAGTTTTCGTAGTTGTCGTGTTCGAAGTGTTGATTTATTGGGATTTGGAAAATGGAGCTTGTTGAAGTCTTCTCTTGAGAAGATAATAGGATAGATTTGGAGAACTCTGTGAAGCAGCATATTAAAGATTTGTGGAGATCATTGAAGACCAGATGCATTGAAGCCATTTTGAGGTGACTTTGAAGAAGTTTTGTTTGGGTAACATGAAGACAAGTGCTGACACCATCATGTGAAGAACAAGGTTATCATTGATGATGTGTTGTGGAGACAAAGTGAAGGCATAGCTGAAGCTTGGTAGGGCTTGTTGAATAAGACATTGGGAGTTGTGAAGTATAACTAAATACATATTCACGAAGTAAAGTAAGGGTTGGAGCCCTGAAAAGACAAGGTTGGTGCCTTGGAGGATAGGGTTCGAGCCCTAGAGGATCATAGTCCTCAAGAAACTAGGTCAGAGCCTAAACCATATATAGGGTTGGAGCCCTTGAGTTTGGTGCCTCAAAATTGACAAGGTTGTAGCCTTGGAAATCCAAGTTGGTGTTTGGAAAATATAGGTTGGAGCCTAGGATATTGAATATTAGTGTCTTCATCTAGGGTTGGAGCCCTACATATACTATACTTGATTTATTGTAAAGAATAAATTAATAAAATAATTTATTCTTATCGTTGTTTTTTTGTGCTAAATATAAGTGATGTAACTGATAAAAGTAACAATTGAAAATAAATACTTATTCACCCCCCCTCTCAGTTCTTCCAACAACTGTCAGATCCTTATGGAATATTCCGCTAGATTTTAGACAAATCTTTCTTATTTATAATGGTTGCAATGATCGTCACATATTTTTGGACTATTCCACTTGATGTTAGACAGATATTTTCTCTATGTGTGTGTGTCTAGTAGGGTGGTACTATTACCTTTCTCCTAGAGGCTCACTTTCCTTTCCCTCAGCAGTATAAAAGTATTGACACACATACAACCGAACACTCTCCAGGAATTCTCACTCTCTGATCTAAGATTACCTGTGCATAATTCTAAGGTGATGAAATTTGTAGCCAAGGAAAGCCTATAAAAATACATGGCAGTCGAGTTGATATTATGGATGGGGATCCTATTCCAAATGGTGTGAGGTCTAATTGGGACTTCACATCAAGGAGACCCCCTTGGTTGACATATTTTTAGCACCATCAACACATCATAACAAGCCAACAATGATCATGTCAGTTATTGACTTGTTAGTATTCAACAAGATAAACTCGTACCAATATTTCAGCAAGCACAAAGATAGAAAATAAATGTAAATATTGATACTATATGATATTTAAATGAAATATTGTAACCAATTAATAAATTTTATGCACTATCTTGTTCAATTAATAATATCAAAACTAAATATTTCAAATTGTATGCACAAATAGTATGTATATCTATTATAATAAATGAATCAATTAATTTTCTAGTGAGTTATGAATCAATCATGTTGATTTCATAAATCAGAAGCTTGAGATTGTAACTTACAACAACAAACAAAGAGAAAAAAGAACATAGATGGAAAGCTATGTATTCATAATTGCATATTATTGAACACAAAACTTTTACAAATCCTTCAATACAACATGTGTAGTCATAACTTAAAACCTAATTTCCTTCCTCTTCGAGTCGACCCTTTCAAAATGAGAAATAAGGTCTTTATATACAAAAAATTTAATAAGTGTTACAGGTCATTTTGTCACATCTAATCAAATGGCCTGCAAATAGGATCAATCAACATCCTTGGTACCTTGAAATCACCCCTTTGCAAATCCTTAACCATTATCTCTCCAAAGAGTCCAATTTTTTTGGATTAGTCAGCTTAAAAACCTAATTTTTGGATCCATCACACTTTATCTTCTAGCAACCTGCACTGTTGCATGTTGCACAACTGAGAACCTACACTAAACAATGCATGTTCTCCTCACTCTAGGTGTGATGGTTGTATAATTTCAGGAAAAATAAATAATAAAATCGAATCTTGTCTTTCCAAAAGATTTCAAAGTGGTTTTAACTGTTTACTATTGATTGGGATCTCAAGCTCCTATCCTAGAGGTCTTATCTCTTGTCCCTATAACTTATCCTCCCTCATATGTGGATATAAGTACTAGATTGATAACTACCAAACTACTCTATTTCCCCTATAAATTCACTACCTCCCATTAAGTCTGGGTTGGCTTTTGGAGACTCTTAGTTATGCCCTAATGTTGTTGCTTTTTACCTAAGGATCCATTACCATCCTTGAGTTCTGATTGAAGGCTTTCCTTATGGTTAAGGAAGGACAGGTTAGGTGGGAGACATATACACAGTCCAAATCTATAAAAGGGTTATAATCGTCTCCTACATTTTATTAATACAAAAAGATTTGTTTTCATATACTTATGTATATTTGATGCATATGTATTTCAATGACTTATTGCCTCATTTATTATAGATATTAGTCTATGCTATTTGTATCTTGTGGTTCTCTTCCTTCTTATAGTTGTTTTGCATGTTCCACTTATATAATTTGGATCACGAATTAAAGCTTATAAACTAAGAGAAGAGGAGCACTTGCGTTGGAATATAGCTAGGTATTTCCTCCATTTTCTAATTTCTCCAAGGAAAACATTGGCCTTTTTGTTTTTGTTGTTTCTATTTCAAGCCAGTAGATCTAGGGAGTTCACTTCTATCTGCAGAGGAATGTTTTTTTTCAAACAACTTGGTGACTCCACTAGGGAACACGATGTTCCTATAGTGGTTTCCTTTGCCTTGTCATTTTATACCTTTCAATTTGACTTTTTTAGACAACAATAAGTCTAATTTTGATCTTGGTATGGTTTTTTTTTTCTATTTGAACAAAATTAGCCCTAGAACATTTTGTGGTTTGAGATAGAGTGACCCAGTGCACCTTTTTCTCTTTGTCTCTAAGATGAAGTGCATTGGATCTCCTATCTAGATTGTGATGGTTCCTATAGGACGCAAAAAAAAAAAAAAAAACATTTTTATGCCTTGCTATAAGTTCTAATTTGATCTAGTGGATTCTCCTAAGTCTATGAACTAGTCACTGTCTATGTAAATCCATTAATGTGTTCACATTTTTGTTTGATTTCCTTATGATGAGAGCTTGTTTGATTTTTTTCTTCTTCTTTTCAATTAGGGTTTGTGAGCAGTTGACTTGATTGTATATTGGATAAAAATAATTTTCATCTTACATTTGCAGTCTATGTGAATTCTTTTGGTCAATGATTTAGATTCATTTCCATTTTCATTGCATTTGAAAATTTAAGGAAAGGAAAAGAAAAAATTTCATCTGTTGCATTTCATATAGGGTTTTGAATTGCATTCGAATAGTACACTAAAATATTTGATTAGGAAGATGTTTTTTGTTTCATCCTCTATTGTTGCATCATTGTTTGTTTCTTCCCTCCCATAGGTAGATCTTCGTTGAAAACAAAGTTTTCTTGTCATCATGCTAGTTGCATCATAGAAAGTTCATGTGAATTCATATTGCCAACCTTGAAATTTAAACTTAATTCAAGATCAAATTTAAAATTTATTTAATTAACCTAAGGATAATTTGGAACATTAACGATAGATATAGTGGTATAGGCTAGTGACATGTTTCAACATCATTAAACATAGGAGTTGTTGTTACTTGTCTGAATTACATTATGGGGGTAGTCATTATTCCATGTACATAAGTATATTAGATCACTCTCCACATACTTTTGCGTATATCTGATTGCACTCCACATATCAAAAGTATATCAGAACACTTCCTATCATACCTGATGCATTAGAAAACATTACCATGGACTGCACTTCCACGTACCTCCACATATATTTTGGAATTTTCCTTTAGGTTGCTACCTTTCCATAGGTAACCGAGTCAGCCACCTTGTTAACTGTGATAAAGCGAACATAACGTTCAGATGGTTTTTTTCACGTACTAGAAACATTTATTTTAGTTCACAAGTGACTCGCTAAACATTTTTCCTAGTTACCCCTATTTTGTTTGTATTTGTATTTTAATTTCTAAAATTAATTAATACGTCATGGAAGAACACCCTGAACACCCCCATCATTAATGTAGAATGCAGATATTTCTTCCTTTACATCCACATGAAACACCTGGTCATTGTAAGAAAAAGGGAATGGAAGAACCTAGTACATCAGAAGCTACCCCTTCTAGAACCACATCTGAAGTTAAGAAACCATAATCATCACTTCCCATAAGTACCGAAAGTGAAACTACATCTTTACCAACCGGTAAGTCCGCAGTAGTTGAAACTAAATCCCTTGAAACATTAGAACCTGAATACATTGAACCTATATTTATAGATTCAAGCTCTTTACAATGTCAGGCTATATAACCTTAGGAACCACAAACAACTAATAAACTACTTCAAGAACTCATTCTTCTCTTCCTCTTTCTTCATCTCAATCATAACCTATATATTTTGGTCTTGACAGAGAACAACTTCCACAGTCTTCTGAGCATAGAGGAAATTAATGAAGAGGATTCTCTTATCCCTCAAACTCTTGTTGTTGGGACAATGTCCCCTCAGATCAATTTTAAGGCAAAAGCCCAAGTTTTGGGGTTGAAAGCCCAGTTTTTGATGTAAAGTGTAAAGTCTCCACAAATTGTGGTCACAGAGCGCCTAGATGTAAAGTTTCATAAAAGGGATTTCCCCTTCTGTTGTGTATGTTGTGTTGGCTTTAACAGATCTACCCATGGTCCATGGACCATGGGATTGTATAAAAAGGACAGTCTTAGAAATGTCTAAGGTAGTTCAAGGTAAGTTTGGAGACTAATGTAATGGGTCAGTAAGAGCTATGAGCGAAGATTCTTAGAGTAGAAGAGAGGCTCTGCAACTGAGTGGGTAGATGCATAGAGTCCACAAATAAGTGTGTGAACCCCTACAGTTGAGTGTGCAGAGTAGTTTGAATTTGTAAGAAGATATGAAGCATTAATAAAGAAGACTATTCTAGAAATATCTGTGTTTTGTCCATTTACTTCTATTATGAATGAATGCAATTATGTATGATGAATAATGGGTTTGTGATTTAATACTATATTGATGCATGAATCTGTATGCTTTACATTATTATCTGAATGCAAGTAATAATATCTATTTACGTGAAGAACATCTTAATCCATGTTAAAGTTATTAGATACTTAAGCTGATCTAGGTAATTATAGAAGTAAGAGTAATTACAGAGGCACGTAAGTGATTGATTCACCTATTTAGGTTCCACAAAAGATAATCGTAGACCTTCACAAAGGTATAGAGGCCAATTAGGAGAAGTATATCGATAAGACCTAAAAGGCTTATCAATTTGCGTGAAGGCAGAGTTAGGGAATAAAACAAAATCACACTAATATTTGGGTGCAGAAACTTGGTTCCAACATCCCCCCATACTACTTTGGGTGGGACTTCAATCTTTGCTCCATGGATTGATGCCGAAAGTGTAAGTGGTGTAGGGATTTGTTTGGCTAACTTAACTCTGAACTTGGGTCACGACCCCTAAGCTAAGAAATGGTTTCGTTGCTAGGAATGGGATCTGCATAAAGAGATGTATGATGTCGCATCATTGGAATCAAACTAAGAAGGAAATTAAAAATTGGTTGGATAGAAAGATCCACGAATTAGCAACTCAAGAAAATAGAAACTGGAAACTGAAGAAAGAACAATGGCTGGACATATATCTGTACACAAAGATACTCGAAATCTTCCTATGTTCCTTCCCAATTGAATTATATGAGTTGATTGCTAAATTGGGAGATAACTAAGGAAAGTGGAGGCTCGATAGTCTGATAGTGTGGACCCCTAAGTTAGTGTAGATATTGGAAGCCTTTGAAGATAATATCACACCTATAGTCGATCACTAGCTTGATCGTATCATAGGGGGATTTGTGATAGAGTTCACGTCAGTCAATTATAGCGAAGTAGAGCGCTGCTTCTTCAAGGGACCGTGAGGTAAGTACTTAAGGTCTTTGAATACTTGGATTAAGATGCTCTTGTGTGAAAAGCAGGTTATGTAGCTACCTTGATGTTTGGAGCTACACGAAGTGGAAAGATATTTAGGGATAGAGGAAGAATAGGCATTGAATACAACCCACTGATTGGACCTCCTCTGAGCAACAACTAGGAAGTAGCGCAGGCTTCACCATAGAGCGTTGTCTAGTTAATAAGGCAAGGGTTCCCGTGAATATCCCATCCACCCACACCACCTCCATCTTCACCTGCACCGCATACACCTTTTCCCACACCGCCACCACCTTCGCCTCCATTTAATATGGCAAATGGAGTGAGTTTCCAGTTTTCAAGGGCTTGGGAAATGAGGATTCAAACCAATTTTCATTCATCACAAGGGTTATATGGGAAGCTCAAGGTATTACAGATGATGAGATGAAGAAAGAAACATTGGTTACTACTTTGTAGGAATGCACACTAATGCGGTACATTAAGTACTACATTGATAACTTGACAACTGCATTGGTAGATATTTAGATTGTGCTAAATAAGGAATTCCTTAGGCCCAAGTCTGAAGCACAATTGATCATTGGATTCAAACAAATAATCATAAGGCCTGGTGAGACACCTTGGGAGATGGATCAAAGATTTAAATGTAAGATCTGCAAATCTAACATGAATCTTACAAATGGGCAGCACCACGAATGGTTGGTGGCTTTGCTCTTGCCTCACCTAAGGGTTGCTTTATCACACCAAAATACTAGGACCTAGGCAGAAGCCTTGGCGATTGCGATGAGATTGCATGAGATGATGATTCAAGATGATAATTTAGGAGTTTAGCAAATTCACATAGAGTTACAAAACCTTTTCCTAGAGCTTCAAAGTCTGAAGAAGGATAGAGAAGTTCAGCCAGGGGTGCGCGAAGAAGTTTGGTACCTGAAATGCAAAATTCAGGGGCATGACAAATATCATTGTCCAGTCTTCACAAATTATGTTGCAACAAGAGGGTCGATGCCTTTGAGGCCAGAAGCTCAAGCAGGGCCAAGTATAGGGCCCACGCTACGGTGTGCTATCTATTAGATATATGGAAAACATGTGACAAACAATTGTCACTTGCTACAAAAATTTGTACAGACATGGCAACAGCTCTTCTACAACTTCTATAAATTGGTGGGTCATGAGGAGGATAACTGTGGTAGCTATGAAATGATGATGGATATAACACCTACATATCGAGTGTAGGTAGAGATTCGGCCTCTCGACCAAGGAATTAGGGGGGGTGTGAGGAGGATATTAGGGGCGCGGATGAGGAAGAGGTGGCGGAGGACCTAGTAGAGGTCAAGGATAGGTTATTTGCTACAAATGTGGGGTGTTGGCATTATGATGCAGGTTTGGTAGTATGGCATGGGTGTTCTTGGCATTATGACACGGGTTTGGCAGTATGGCACAGGTGTTGTCCTTGATGGCAACTCACTCAGATGGCAGATCATAGTTCAAGCTCTCAGAATGGAAGAAATCTACATGTACGTAGGTTCATCTTAACCAGATTGCATATACACATGGTATTGCTAATGTAAAGTCACGTATGCGTATACACGCACTTTCATGCACTGAAAAGCGTGTACATGTGGGAAAGATTTTTATTGGGTCCATGGTATTTTGGACCTATGGTTTTGGACCTTGGTATTGCGTCCGAAGTATTGAACCCAGGTTTTGGTTCTCTATGGTTTTGGACCATGGTTCGAGTAAGGCCTACAGCTATAAAAAGGAAGAGATCTTTTGGAAAAGTTATTGACTGAAGTATTGAATATCTGATAAAGAGCAAGATCTGGAATACTAGTGATTGGTTAATGTTGCATAGCTGAATCTGAGTCCAGGAGGAACCTGAGCGCAAGAAGATGAATAAGTTTTATTAATGGGTCAAAACTCAAGACTTGAATAGTAGTTGTTAGCACCTAAATCTGCCTTAGGCTTAAGGAAGGCAAAATTCAGGGTAACCACAAACCACGCTCAGTCTGATAGTTAGCCCTACCGAACAGGAGAGGGCTCTCTTCGGGTCATGCTCAATGAGAGAAAATCAATGGGGCTGGAGATGACCGAAATAGGAAACTGATTTTAGGCTAGTAAACAGATATGAAAGGGGTATTTTGATGAATGACTGAGTTTTCTAGGCTGTATGGGGACAAAGGATACTACGAGATGAGACATTAAATCAAGACACATATTGTTTCTTGAGACATGATAGGCAGTAAGCTTAGCAATCAAAATTTGAATAATATGAAGTGGAAAGACTGTATGAGAAGTTTAAAAGGGCATAGGTGATGAATACCTTTCAGACAGAAGAGGAACACAAAATATGAATGCTTTCCTAAGGCAGAGCAACTAATTGGATTTTACCTCTCATACTTAAAAAGCATTCAACTGGAAATGAAGTATGAATGAACTGCAAAACATTACAAGTTACATATGAAATAGAAAGAAGAAACAAATTGCTAAACTCACACCACATGAGTCTCCTGAATCAAAGCTATATCATTTCATTAAAATCTCTACCAAAACTGTACAATGCAAGTGCTGGGTTTTTCCTCCACACTGCTCCCAGAAATTCCAATCAACCTTTTGTAAATGGTTTGCATACAATAAATAGACCATGCCATGAGGAAATAGAACGACCAAGAGTTGGGGAGTTTTTCGAATCATTACAAAATGGAAGTGGAAAGCCAACCATTAATTACAGGTGTAGCGTTACAAAAATGACAAATGGCTTGGGTTACTCCTTGCCTTCCTTTGCCACTTGGATAGAAGCCAACCTTTAGTGAAATACTATAAATTTTTCCTTAGGTGCCGAAAAAAGTGTATTGTAAATGATCTGGCCCACTTGGAGAAAGTCGTGAATCAAAATTTCGCAAAACGGAGGTGAATTTGGCCTTTTTCTCTATATGCACCGCGCCCAATTCTATATGCACCACGCCACTTTGGAGGTTGTTTTGAGGTACCTGCAAGAGTCTACACTGTGCCCAATGTTCTTGTTGGAAAGGCTAGCCCGTCTACTTTCCAAACCAAGTGGAATTTCTGAATTTGGTGCTCATTTTTTCCTCCAAATCTTCATTCTCCCAAGATTGCTTCCTGTGTGTCAAAATAGGGGTAGAGAGTTCATTTTTTGAGTGTTTTTGACCTCCTGGAGACTCAAATCATGCCAAAATTTCTTTTCCATGCACCAGTAGTTGTGATTTTTCATGTTGAATCCAAAAATGCAAGCCATTTGTGATTTGGAGCTCCCAATCCTAAGCGTCGTGCCAGTGGCGTGGCGCACAGGGAGAAAAACCCTATTTTGTGCACAAAAATTTGTTAAATGACCTAAAATGCCCCAAAAATACTCCAAATTTCTTGCCCATGTACCATCAGTCATGAGTTTTCATGCTGAATCCAAAAATGTAAACTTTTTGTGATTTGGACCTCCCAATCCTAAGCGTCACGCCCAAAGCTATATGCGCCATGGCCTTTTGCAGGAGCCTTTTGGAGGCCTTCCCGGTGTCCAAATTGGGTGCAGGATATCTTGTTGAAAATTTATTTGAGTTTAACTTCCAAGCCAACTAGAATTATTCAATTTGAAGTTCATTTTCCCTGTCAAAATTCAAATCTCCCAAGACTGGTCAAAATGTGCCAAATGGGGCTGCCTCAAGGCAGAGTGCTGTTGTAGTCAACTTTTGAATGCCTTCCTCAACTCCCAATTGAGCTCATGATAGCTCATTAGAAACAGCATTGTGTCAAGTTATCATTGTACTTATAAAGCAAGTCATTTGGCTAACCGAGCTAGGAGAAAACTTTATTTTCCCAAGGTCACTATAGAGGTGCATCAATTCTCCTGAGGCAATTGTATTTTTGACATTTCTCTAAAACCATGACACCTATGTAAAAAGTGAAGGGGGTTTTTCTTCATTTGTTTATTGTGGACAAAAACATCTCTCAGTTTTCCCAAAGTCATCTTTGATTGCTCAAAAACTTCATTTGAGTGAAACTTATCCCGATGTGTGGGACAAGGGATTTGCCGAAATGAAGCGAAATGAAGGGGATAGGGGGCTTCTAAATTCTTGAGAAATTTTTGGGAAGTGGGGAGGGATGTTAGAAAGTAGGGGAAAGTGGAATCTCATAAATTGAGTGAGTGGAAGGGGTACAAAAAGGTAAAACACAGGCCTAGCCTAGAAAATTGCCAAGTTGGAGCAAGAAACTAGGGTTTGTGCGAAAATGAGGAATTTGGGGGATTTTAGTTATGGTAAGTGTTTAATAAGGTAAATTATGGATAGGGGAAGGTGTATGAACATCAAGATACAAGTTTTTCCGATGATTTAACCATCCAAGAGAAATTAGCTTCAAAACCCTAAGAGAGGGAAATGAACCTTGCCTAGGCGCAACTGAAGCATGAACAAGGTGTAAAATGACCCAGTGGAACTTGACATGATGATGAAAACCCTTTGAATGATGGTACAATCAGTTGAATGGTGGCATGGAACGTCATTTGGACAAATTTGACAAGGGTAAAATCAAACCCTAGACCTAATGCCTAGTGACCAAATTTTGCTTGAAGACTCACTGAAATGAAAAAAAATGACCTTAACACCTTAAAATCACTTTGTAAGATCATGTTTTATCACTGGAGGAAGGCTACAAAGACTGACACTAACAATAGTATCTTTGTGTGTTTTATATTTGGCGCATGACTTGATCTGTAAATCTGAAAATCAAGGTATAACTGATGTCTGAATATTTAAAAGAGTGAACTATCTTTTATAGATCTGTATGCAGGTTCAGCGAAGCAAAGGCACGTATACACGTTGTTTCTGTGAATTTAAATTGTGTATACGCAGGTTTTCTTTTATAAAGAAGCATATGCACGCAGGTTCCTCATCTTGAAGTAGTGTGCGTCTCATAAAATATGTTTTAGCTACTTTGGTTTATTGCTGCAGTATTCTGCGTTCAGGATTGGTGTCTTGTTATTGTTATTATTTTTGTTACAGCATTCAGAGAAGTGATTGTTTGATTCAGTATTGGTTGTACAAATAAAATTGGTTGATGTAGATCTATTTGATGTTTGATTGATGTTATTCATGAATCCAGTCTGAAAATTTATGAAACGTGGTCCCTAGAAGAAAAACAAGGTTGTAGCCTTCTATAGGTCAACACCTATGTAATAGTATTTCAGCTAGTACAAGAGCTAAGGGGGTTGTAGCTCCCTTCCAAGAGAAGTTGGAGAACGAGAGAGGGTTGTAGCCCTTTGCAGGTAGCAACCTGTGTAATAGTAAAGGACTGCACCAGTATAGAAATATTGTAAAAAGAAGTTTCTAATTAAAAAGAAGATAGAGACAAATTGTAGCAGGTGGTTTTCACCCAAATTGGGTTTCCACCTTATATCTTGTGTTCTTATGTTTGATTGTCTGTTCTATTTCACTGTTCCTGGTTACTGTTTATATGGTTTGATTCATAGATTAATGATCAACATCTGCAGAATAATTTAAATTACAAGTTTGGTGATCTACGCTTGTTTCCTTAATTGAAGTTGCGTACATACACGGTATTTACTAACTGAAGTAGCGTATACAAATCTGATTGTGAAATGAAAAATAATTGACCTGATAATACTGATTCACCCCCCCTTCTCAGTATTATTTCCAACAATTGGTATCAGAGCAGGTCCTTTAGAAGAAGCTTGATCACTTGAAGGAAGATCCATCATCATGAGCAATTACGAGAAAGAAGCATCGATCAGGCCACCAATTTTTTATGGGAGCAACTTCCTCTATTGGAAGTTAAGAATCACTGCATATCTTCAATCTCTTGGTACAGAAGTCTGGGATATTGTGGAAATAGGATACACATTTCCTTCAGCAACTCCTACAGATACGGCTGGTAAGAAGTAGTATGAAGCAAATGCAAAGGTTGTCAATACTCTATTAAGGAGTCTATCTCAATCAAAATTAGTCAAGGTTATGCAGCTCAAAACCGAAAAAGAGATATGGGACAAGATCATTCTGAGCTATGAAGGAGATGATCAGGTAAAATGAGAAAAACTTCAAACTCTCAGAATTCAATATGAAAATCTCAGAATGTACAATGATGAAAGTGTGGCTAACTATTTCCTACGTATAGATGAGATTGTTAATTGTATGAAAAATTTGGGTGAAGAAATAAAATAAGTTGTGTTGGTTGAAAAAGTTCTAAGATCTTTGTTTTCTAAGTTTGAATCAAAATTTTCTGCCATAGAAGAAAAATAAAATCTACAGAGCCTTACCATGTCATAGCTACATGGAATCCTAACCGCTTACGAAATGAGAAAAGGGGGGCCATCAGACAAGAGAGAAGCCACATTCAAAGCCTCAGGAAAAGGATATTACAATGACTCGGGACATATATCAGAAGAAGAGGAAGAATCAAATTTTGTCAAGAACCTTCAACAGGGTTCTGGAAGATTCAGAGGTAAGTTACCTTTCAAATGTTTTGCTTGTGGAAGAGTCGGTCACTATGCTGCCAAGTGTCCTCATAAAGATAAGTTTGACAAAGGTAAGGAAAAAATTAGATGGAACAGAAAACAGGATGTAAGTAAGAAGAGCTATTACACACATGAAGACAGTGATGGACTTTCAAATAGTGATGAAGATGAAGAAAGTAATGATTATAGACTTCTGATGGCTTTTGAAGATGATGATTTCTTGGATGCTCTAGATGAAGAAGGTCTTTATGAAGAAATTTCTAAACTCAAAATTTTCTTAGAAGAAAAGAACATGATTATAAATACTTTGACATTCCAACTTGTTGAAAGAGAAAAACACAATGAAAAGTTAGAATGTGAAATTGTGGGACTTAGAAAAGATATTGAGAAATCAAAAGCTCTTAATCTTAAATTTGATAGAGGATCTGAAACTTTAGATGAGATTATCAAAGTGCGGCGTTCTCCTCTAATCAAAACATGTCTTGGATATACTGAAGAATAGGAGCAAGTACAGAAGCCATCCACCTCCAAAAGTTATCTTGATGCAACAAGGAGAAGTGAACAGGTTGACAATCACCAACAAAGGCATAATACAGATCACCAAGTAAATTAGGGACAATTTACTTCAAGAATGAACAAAGATTATCAAGTAAATAAGGGGAAATCTACTTCAAGGATGAACAGAAGCTACAACCAACCACAGGTAAATCATTCTCAATTTGCCTCAAGAATGGATGTCAATGGAAATTACAATCATTTGGTCGTTAGGTTTGATAATCACAGGAATTTCTTCAATGGCCAATGTTTCTCTTGTCATAACTTTGGTCACAAAGCTACTCAATGTGTTTCCTACAAGACCATCATGACTAGAGAAGCTCAAAAACAAAGGAGTATGACTGGGACCATGAAAAGAACCTACAATAATTTTTCTGCTCTTGAGAATGAAATATAATGTTCTATTTGTAACAACTTCGGTCATGAAGATTCTGAATGTAGGAGTAGGTTTCGGCAAAAAACTTAGAAGGAGAAAGCTTTCATTGAGTCCCAAAACATGGAGAAAGAAAGAACCACAACCAGAAAGATGTGGGATAGCCTTATATGAGGAAGGACAGTACAATTAGTGGTGCATTGACAGTGGATGCTCGAAACATATTACAGGTGATAAAGAGAAACTTCAGTCATATAGTGCCTTAGAAAAGGAAAAGAAGGTCTCATTTGGAAATGACACCCCTGCTCTCATAAAAGGTAAAGGTTGTATTCTTCTAAAAGAAAAGGTCAAAGCCAGGAATGTTTTGTATGTTGATGGCTTAAAACATAATCTATTAAGTGTTAGTCAAATGTGTGACCAAGGAAATGAAGTAATATTTAGATCAAATGGATGCATTGTTTGTGAGCTTGATACAGGAGAAGCAATGATCAAAGGCATAAGAACTCCAAATAATTTATACATACTCAAGGGAGGACAACAATAATGCTATCTAGGCAAGAATGATGAACATTGGTTATAGCACAGAAGATTGGGGAATCTAAGCTTCTCTCAGATAAGGAAAGCATGCAAATATTAGGCAGTTCATGATCTCCCCGACATCATAATTCCAGATAATACAATATGAAAATCATGTCAGTTTGGTAAGCAAACCAAAACAAATTTCCCTGAGCAAGAAGGATTAGCCAGCAGGTCACTTGAACTTGTCCATACTGATGTATGTGGTCCATCTAGGAAAAGGTCACCTCGAGGAGAAGAATATTTTATATTGTTCATTGACAACTTTTCCAGGATGTGTTGGATAGGAATTATGAAGCATAAAGATGAAGCGTTTGAAAAGTTCAAATCATTCAAAGCCTTGGTTGAAAACGAATCAGATTGCAGAATCAAATGCCTCAGGTCTGATCGAGGAGGGGAATTTACCTTGGATGAATTTTTTGACTTTTGTGAAGAACATGGAATAAGAAGGGAATTCTATACTGCAAGGACTCCTCAGAAAAATGGAGTAGTGGAAAGGATGAACGGAATGGTTCAACAAATGGCTCGTGCTATGCTTGATGAGTCTGGAACTCCCGCAACCTTCTGGGGTGAAGCTGAATTTTCTGCAATTACTATTCTCAACAAGACAAACGTCCGGGTAAATAGAACTCAAACACCTCATGAACTTTGGTATGGTAGGACTCCTACAGTAAAATACTTCAAAATGTTTGGAAGCAAATGCTACATCAAAAAGACTAATAAAAACCTTGGCAAGTTTGAACCTAGAGCAGATGAAGGCATTCTTCTTGGTTACTCTCCCCACAGCAAAGCATATAAGTGTTACAATAAAAGACTTGGAAAAATTGTTGACAGTATTGATGTAGTGGTTGATCAAGAAGGAAACACTCCTAGGCAAGTAAAATATGAAGATTTTGAAGATGATGAGGACTATCCTTCAACATCAAATCAGATTCATGATGAAGAAGAAACCCATGAGGCACCAGAAGAACAGATAAGGATAGAAGAAAAGAATCCATCCAGGTACGTTCAGAAGAATCATCTAGAAACTCAAATTTTGGGGCAGAAAGAGGCAGGTGTACAAACAAGGAGAACCATTTCAGAAGCTTCAAGCTATCTAGCATTGCTCTCCTCCACTGAACCACAAAATGTAAGAGAGGCATGCAAAGATGAATGCTGGGTCAAGGCCATGGAGGAAGAACTTGAGGAGATTGAAAAGAATGACACTTGGGAGTTGGTTCCTAGACCAAACGATAAGAATGTCATAGGGACAAAATGGATGTTCAAAAACAAGTTGAATGAAAGTGGAGATGTGAATAGAAACAAGGGAAGACTTGTTTGTAAATGGTATGCTCAACAAGAAGGTATAGACTTTGAAGAAACTTTTGCACTGGTTGCTAGACTAGAGGCTATAAGAATGTTCCTTGCTCTTTCTAGTTTTCATAAATTCAAAGTATTTCAAATGGACGTGAAATCTACCTTTCTGAATGGAGACTTGGATGAAGAAGTGTATATTGAGCAACCAGATGGGTTTATCCTTGGAAATGATCCAAATCTTGTATTCAGACTCAAAAGGGCTCTCTATGGCCTTAAACAAGCTCCAAGGGCTTGGTATTATCATTTGGATAAGAACCTCCATCAACAAGGTTTTATAAAAGGATCAATAGATAGCAATCTATATATAGAGATTGACAATGGTAAGTTGCTAATACTTGTTTTGTATGATGATGATATCATATTTGGTAGCAATGAAGAAGACATGAGTCAAAACTTTGCCTTGGTGATGTAAAAAGAATTTGAAATGTCTCTTCTTGGTGAGCTCACATATTTTCTTGGTTTACAAATCCAACAAAACAAAGACAGTATTTTTCTATCACAAACCATGTATCTCAAGCAAATCTTGAAGAAATATGGGATGGAGGATTCGAAACCAGTATGTACCCCTATGATAATAGGATGCAGCCTTAGTGCAAATGATGAATTAGCAGCAGTACATCAACCAACCTATAGATCCATGATTGGTAGTTTGCTCTATCTAACAGGTACCCAACCAGATATTATGCATGCAGTAGGAATAGTTGGAAGGTTTCAAGCAAATCCAAAGGAAAATCATCTCGAAGCAATTAAGATAATTTTCAAGTATCTTCAAGGAACTCAAAACTATGGCTTATGGTATCCTAGAGGTTTAGATCTCACACTTCATGCATATACAGATGAAAATTGGACAGGAAGCATGGATGATAGAAAAAGCACTAGTGGTGGTGCATTCTTCATAGGTCCTAGATTAGTATCGTGGTTCAGCAAGAAACAGAGTTCAATTGCACTATCTACAGCTGAAGCAAAATATGTAGATGTTGCATCTTGCTGTACATAACTCCTTTAGATGATGCAAACAATGCATGACATGGAAATCACTTGTACTCCACCTATCTCCATTTTTTGTGATAATACAAGTGAAATCAGTATTTCAAAGAATCCTGTCATGCATTCAAAGACCAAGCACATACCTATCAAATATCATTTTCTCCAGGAACAAGTGCTTGAACAAAAGGTCAAATTGGAGTATGTTCCCTCTAAGGAACAAGTTGTTGATATACTCACTAAACCACTACCCAGGGAGACATTTGAATACCTCAGACAGAAGCTGGGGGTAGTTGATGCATCATCTTGTTGTTGAATCTTGTTTGTTTCAGAGAAAAGTGGTTGTACATGAGTTTCATGAGGTTGATATGCATAAATACGTCGGTTTATATGGATACAGTCGCGTATATGTTGGTTGAAGACAAACAATGGGCCAGGCTCTGAGAGAAAAGAGTCTGATATGGGTCTGTCAGTGGCCATTTGGCACAAGTTCAGGGGGAGCATATAATGCATTGTTGGCATTATCTTGGAAGATATTGGTTCAATTTCATAGTTGCTTTTGGTTTTAGGTGAAGTAGATGCAGAGGGAGATCATGGTTGCTAGGCTAAAAGTTGATTGATAGATGTTGCTAATGATAATTGTTGATAACTATCAGAGTCTTTTTGTAGATATTTTGTCTCTATGTCATATATTTCTTTTCATTATCAAGGTCATGTAATGGCCTATCTTGGTTTCCCCACTATGCCTGGGATGGATGAAGTAATGTCTTGTTCTATCTTGTGTAAACTGTTGATGTATCCCCACTTGGTTGGGTGGATGAGTCAATTTTGGGATATTCCCACTTGGTTGGGAGAAGGTTGTATGTATGAGTCACTAGTGATAGGAAGGTAATTTATGATGTACAATGTCATGTCTCTTCTTATATAACATCTTCTTGCAGACCTTGCCTACAGTTAGGGGGAGCTTGGACAACACAGCAGAGTAGAAAGTTCATCATGTACTCAAGGGGAGTATAACCCTTTGCCCTTGATGACAAAGGGGGAGAATGACTTACATTGAGTCACTTGGGGTTGCCATCAAGTCCAAAGGGAGAGATTGTTGGCATTATGACACAAGTTTGGCAATATGGCATAAGTGTTGTTGGCATTATGACGCAGGTTTGGCATAGGTGTTGTCCTTGATGGCAACTCACTCAAATGGCAGATCATAGTTCAAGCTCTCAAAATGGAAGAAATCTACATGTACGTAGGTTCATCTTAACCAGATCGCGTATACATGCGATATTTCTAATGTAAAGTCACGTATGCGTATACACGCACTTTCATGCATGGAAAAGCGCGTACATGTGGGAAAGCTTATTCTTGGGTCCATGGTATTTTGGACCTTGGTATTGCGTCTGAAGTATTGAACCCAGGTTTTGGTTCTCTATGGTTTTGGACCATGGTTTGAGTAAGGCCTAAGGCTATAAAAACGAGGAGATATTTTGGCAAAGTTATTGACTTAAGTATTGAATATCTGATAAAGAGCAAGATATGCAATACTGGTGATTGGTTAATGGTGCATAGCTGAATCTGAATCAAGGAGGAACCTGAGCGCAAGAAGATGGATAAGTTTTATTGATGGATCAAAACTCAAGACTTGAATAGTAGTATCTTTGTGTGTTTTATATTTGGCATGACTTGATCTATAAATCTGAAAATCAGGGTATAACTGATGTCTGAATATTTAAAAGAGTTAACTATCTTTTATAGATCTGTAGACAGGTTTAGCAAAGCAAAGGTGTGTATACTTGCTATTTCTGTGAATGTAAATTGTGTATACACAGGTTTTCCTTTATACAGAAGCGTATGCACACATGTTTCTCATCTTGAAGTAGCGTATGTCTCATAAAATATGTTTTAGCTACTTTGGTTTATTGCTGCAATATTTTGGGTTCAAGATTGGTGTCTGGTTACTGTTATTATTCTGGTTACAACATTCGGAGAAGTGATTGTTTGATTTAGTCTTGGTTGTACAAGGAAAATTGGTTGATGTAGATCTATTTGATGTTTGATTGATGTTGTTCATGGATCCAGTCTGAAAATTTATGAAATGTGGTCCCTGGAAGAAAAAGAAGGTTGTAGCCTTCTGTAGGTCAGCACCTACGTACTAGTATTTCAGCTAGTACAAGAGCTAAGGGGGTTGTAGCTCCCTTCCAGGAGAAGCTGGAGAATGAGAGAGGGTTGTAGCCCTCTGCAAGTAGCCGCCTGTGTACTGGTAAAGGCTTGCACCAGTATAGAAATATTGTAAAAAGAAGTTTCTAATTAAAAAGAAGATAGAGACAAATTGCAATAGGTGGTTTTCACCCATAATGGGTTTCCACCTTATATCTTGTGTTCTTATGTGTGATTTCCTGTTCTGTTTCAATGTTCCTGGTTACTGTTTATATGGTTTGATGCATAGATTAATGATCAACATTTGCTATATAATTTAAATTACAAGTCTGTTGATATACGCTTGTTTCCTTAACTGAAGTTGCGTACATACGTGGTATTTACTAACTGAAGTAGCGTATACAAATATAATTGTGAAATGAAAAATAATTGACCTGATAATATTGATTCACCCCTCCCCCCTCTTAATATTATTTCCAACATGGGGACCAGGGCATTCTGCACGAGAATGTATGAAATCGACATGCCTATCATGCTGATACTATACTCAGTTTCACCACACAGCAGAAGACTACCCTGTATTACTAGTTAAAGATATGTGAAGAAGGGGCATAGCCTTACCAGCCTACCTAGAACCTGCAGATGATGATGGATGAACGCTGCGAAGAGGATCCTAACATGAATATTGTGTTGCGAAGTGGAAGGATGACTGGAAAAGACAAGGGAAAGAAACCTGAAGAAAGTGAGTGGGTCCGCAAAGCTCCAGAAAAGGAGGTTGGGTTTGATCTGGATCATGCACAGGAAACAATTATGGAAGCGAAGAAAAACTTCGCTGAGGCCTCTACCTTAGAAAGTCAGGACAGGCTAACTAAAGATATGGACCCTTCTATGCTTACTACTTTCTTGGAGACCTATATGAATCTGCTGCATGATAGCAAGGCTATGAAAGGATTATAGGAGATGATAAACAAGTGTGCCAGGAAAGGAAACGCTCATGACAGGCCACACGTAGTCAGGAATATTTGTAAACATAAGGAGAGAATAGGGCATGAAATGAGGCTCACTGTGCAGATATGAGAGTATGAGATGGATCAAGTTATTATGGATCTAGGGTTAGATGTGAATGTTTTTCCTAAACAGATGTGGGAGAGAATGGGTAGACCTGCACTACAGTGGTCTCCCCATGGGAAGATTGCAGGGGGTAATGGTAGGTATTGAAGGCGCAAGTGCATTGCCAATTTTGAAGCGATTGAGATTGTGGATGACAGTTATCACTACCCTGTGCTCCTTGGGATTGATTGGGCCACTGACATGAATGTGGTGATCAATTTGAAGAAGCAACGATGGAATTTGAGAAGAAATCGCTCCACGTAATAGTACCCCTTGAGCCTGCAGAAGGACCGCACTATACTGAATTGGTCCATGATTATGAAAGCGATGATGATTTAGACTAGATCTATAAGATAATGGCATGAGATCAAGATTGGGTGAATTTGATAGCTGATGGGTGTATTGCATGGGACTGCAAAAGTTCCTGCACATCAGATTTAGATGGGGAGTTGGAACACTGGCATAATTGATTGCACAAAGTGTCTATGCTGTGTTGTAACATGATGACTAAATCACTACGCTGTGTATCCTCGAAGGTAAGAAGTCTGCCTTATTATAATGGTTTAACTGATGTTGATAACTTTTTGGATGCATTTGAAAGGGAAGTGCCAAAGAAGCATTGATTTCAAGCCTTGGATTTGGTACTGTGTGCTACGCCCACAAGATGGTGGGGTACACACAAAGATAATTTTGATGAATGGAACATGTACAGAACAATGATGAGATTACGGTTTGGTCTCCTGAAGTTTCGACTAACAGAGAATATGATGGAAGGAATGATCTGCGTGAACACTTGGAAAAATGGACTGAATTTTATGGAGTGGAGCCTCAGCCTGAGTGGGTGCATTTGTTCTGTCATACTTTGGATGTCATCCTGATGAATTGGTACTTGGAAACAAAGCTCCACCATGGTACTAAAGGGTCAGACATTTTAAGGATGGATTTGAATGTATTGATGAGGCATTGCAGGAGGTCAAGGCAGTAATCTTCAGAATACCATAGAATCCTTTGGATTTGATTCAACCAAATTGGACCACCCAGCTATGCCATGCGATGGAGTGCTACAATGTGGATGCTGAAGAAGAAGACGAGGATCCAAGGAACATTAATATCCTAGAGACTGAATATCATCGCGAAGTGGAGGGACCAAGATAGGGAATCCAGATATCACAACACTACTAAAGACATGACTAGTCATCACGACCTTCAAGGACTTCATTCACAAATTTTTGGAGGTATACTTTGATGATTGGATGGAATTTGGGCTAGTAAAGCGCCATGTAGCTAGTTTACACTTAATGCTAGATACATGGCAGAGGTATCGAATCATGCTAAACTTGAAGAAATGTTTATTTTGTGTTCCTTTGAGAATCTTGCTGGGTCATTTGGTATGAAGGCAAGGATTAATGGTGGACCCAACTAAGATCATGGCTGTAATCAATATGGAAGCACCAAGAAGTGTGAAAAAGTTTCACGCAACGCTGGGTCATACTGGATACTATAAGAAGTTCATCAAGAGTTATGCCCAGATTACCGTGTCAATGGAAATTCTGCTAAAGAAGGATGCTACATTCTATTGGAATGAAGAATGTCAATAGAGACTGGATGTGTTAAAGCAGAAAATGGTCACCGCGCTTATCCTAGTATTCCCAGATTGTAGGAATGAATTTCATGTGTATGTGGATGCATCATGTATTTTGTTTGGAGTAGTACTAACACAGGCCGGTGAGGGAGAGTTAGATCACCCTATAGAATTTTCAATTAGGAATTTGTCTAAGGCTGAGAAGAATTATTCAATGATAGAGCCCGAAGGTTTGGCTATGGTGTATGTGCTCCATAATTTCATACACTACTTGCTAGGCAAACACGTTAATATATATAGAGACCATTCTGCATTAAAGCACCTGGTTAACAAGCCTATGTTGGGGGGAAATATATGTAGATGGATATTGATGTTTCAAGAATATGATTTTGAAGTCATTGTGATGCCAGGATGATTAAACGCAAGGCCAAATCATCTTTCACACATTGAAACAAGAGATGAGCCTACTGATTTGGAGGAAGGACTGCCTAATGTGCAACTCTTTGTGGTGTGTGTCACAGACAATCACTTTATAGATATTATACACTTCCTGACTACAAGAATGAATCCAGAAGAATATACTAGTCAACAAAAGAAGGAATTGGTGATGTGCGTGATAGACTTGTATAAAATGGGATCAGATGAAATACTATGCCATTATGTGCCTTAATTTTAACGGAAGAGCATACTCACTGAATCTCATGGAGGAGTTGTAGGAGGCCATTATTTAGGAAAAGCAACAACACAGAAGATTTTACGCATTGGGTTATGGTGGCCAACACTGCACAAGGGTTCCAAAGCTTATTTTAGGGTATGTGATGCATGTCAGAGAACCGGCAAGACATTGTGGAGGGATGAGATGCCTCTTATTCCGATGATGTCCTAGCAACCATTTAAAAAATGGGTGGTTCATTTTCTAGGACGGATTCAGCCTCCAAGAAAGAAGACGGGTGCACAGTATATCATCACCTTGACTGAGTATTTGACTAGATGAGTAGAGGCATAACCTGTGAAGGACACTACAGGAGAAACAATAGCAAAGTTCCTATTTGAATATGTGCTAACTAGGTTTGTCTTCTCAAAGATCTTGATGAGTGATCGCAGTACACATTTCCTTAATGAAACAAGTAGCACACTGACAGAGGAATTCCAAGTTTATCTTCAAAAGAGTACGCTAAATCACCCGTAGACTAATGGGATAGTTGAAGTGTTTAATAAGATATTGGAGAATGCACTGACAAATATTTTCAATGCTTAGAGGAATTATTCGGACTTGTGCATACCAGCAGTGCTATGGGCTTATCGAACTAGGTGTAAAGAGCTGACAGGAAAGATGCCTTTCCGGCTAGTCTATGGCATAGAAGCTGTGATGCCAATGGAATAAATTATACCTAGTCTACACATAGAAAAGTTCATAGAAATGGAGAATCGTGAAGCCATAGAAGAGAGGCTCGCGTAGCTAAAAGAGCTCGAAGAAGACATATTTTTGGTAGGATTCCATCGACCAGTTCAGAAGGAGCATGAAAAGGCATGGAATGATCAACACATCAAACTATGCACCTTCAAGGTAAATGATTTAGTTTTATTGTAAGACAACAAGTTTGATAAATTTCCAGGGAAATTTTAGATGCATTGGCTAGGGCCATATGTCATCAAAGAGATTACCAATGGTGGAGCAGTTCAACTTATGAAATTGAATGGAGATCCATTTCCGAGGAAGGAAATGGAAACCAATTGAAGCGATACACTGGGGATCTTCCTAGATGAATATATGATGAAAGCACAGTATTAGCGCTCCAGGAAGCTACAAGGAGGTGCAAGACTATAAAATACACTGCCTAGGTTGTAAAACTACACGATTGGGGGACTACACGGAATAGCAGAGTTTCACAACAACAACGAGAGCACGAAGGGAGTTGTGCTATAAGAGGAGAGGCCACATAGCATGTCCAGAAAGTGATTGTTACTGTCACTATTCATGATTTGACAATGAGGAGATGTCTAGGAGGAGCTGGGGGGTAGAATTTACGACTGAAGCTAAGAAGGAGATATTTGAAAATATGTCGTCAATCTGGCATTTATGAATAGATTTTGGTGGGAACAGTCGAATTTAAATTTTAATTTCCCTATAAATTACAGATGAGCACCCAACGAAAAACACTTTTCATTCTGAGATTTAATGTTTCATGCTATCAGTTGGGCATAAATCTTGGATTAACAACTTCATGTCTACGCCAGCTGAAACCGCAAGCGTGAAAGGTGTTATTTCCTCTGGGGGGGTGCCCCTGAGGGTGTGGCTATGGAGGTGCCTGTAGCAATGCCAAAATCACCGAGGTCACCTAGGCCAAAGCCTACACTAGCAAGAGAGGTTCCTAAGACGAAGAAATATAAACAGAAGAAGACACTACCAGTGTGTGAGTTACCAAGGAAACATCAAAGAAAGGAAAAGCCAAAAACGTAGGAGAAAGGCAAAGTGATAGATCTAAAGGCTGATGAGGGCGTGGGAGACAATATTGAGGGGGTAGACCCTATTTCAAAGTTGTCAGAATACATCCCTCTGCACCAAGGAAAGGAGAAGGTCCCAAAGGACCCAGATGAGAGAAATTTTCTCCTTCATACACGCGTGCTACCAGAAGATATCACATTTGAAGGTCCGTGCTTGGCACACATCCTAGATCTGAAGCTTGAAGATTGGGATTTGGCAGACATGGAGTGGTTCCCCCACCTGGCTACCGATACTTTTATGAAGCGCATGTTTTATGAGGAGTCTGGGGTCACCGTGCTAGAGTTGGTGAAGTGGATTCATGAGGTGGAAAAAGCAGGATTATTCAATCTGCTATGGGTACCCATTTCCACCACACCCCCATAGGATCACCATACTACCACATTCAGGGTTTTATCCAGCCAAGGCATTTGGCAGAAAAACAGGCGAGTGTGACCTCACCAAGAGGATGAAGGACAAGTTTAAGCTTGTCAAGAATCCACGCAAGTACTCCATTTTGAGCATTACTGACCCCGCAGTGAAGGTGGCCACCTAGATCTTGGCTGCAAAGGAGATGAGGAAGTGTCATGCAGATGAGGTTTCAACACCAACAGTTTCACTAGCAGCCCAATGTGCAAAGGGTGTACAGTTCAATTGGGTGCACTACCTGTGCAGCGAGTTCCTTGCAAACTGTAGGGAGGCACAGGACTAAAGCAAGACGTTTCACTACTCATCTCTCTTACTTTCGATAGTGCTAGTCGCATAAGTGTTTTCGAAGGACAAAAAATTTCCTCCGATCATGCCAGATTTTTCAGAAGCAAAGAAGTTTGCTTCACTATGGGCCGTGAAGGACACTGAGAGGGTTCGCGAGAGTAAGGTGTTCTAGGTATTTATGGAGATAAGCATTAATATGGCCATCAAACGAAAGCCATAGTTATCATCAACCATATTTGAGCAGTTGTCTGGATACGCGGAGTTCAAAGTGGACTTCCACTGTACCTCCATTCGGGTGCGAGAGGACCCTGAACATAAGTGGTATGATTTACCATACCTTGTGACAGATGATGCCATTACAACAATCCTCGATCGTTGTCCAACTGATTGGTGCACAAAATCAAATTTTTCCATCAGGTGTAATAAGTCCACGGAAAAGAAGAAGAAGGAAGAGGCTTGATCGAAAATTCAGTAGTTGGCTGAAAAACGGAAGAAGGAGACTGAGGAGAAATTCTGTGCAGAAGCGGAGCATGTCGCGAAGGAACATGAGTAAGAGCGTGACTCTGATAGAAGTAAAAAATATCCTTTGCCATAGTCAGAGGAAGAGGAGTAGTCAGAACAGGGTGGTGGAGACTAGGAAGGCACGCCCTTCTAGGTAAAGCAGAATAGGGAGCACAAGAAGGAAGGGTCGCGCAAAAAAACCAAGGCCACTAAGTCATCTCTAGACATGATCACCTTGACCGAGGGTGACTTGGATGACAATGGGGATAAGGTAAGGGACATGATAGCGGAACTATTGCAGTATTTTGAAAAGCAGTAGAAGCAAGCTTTGGTCACCATACAAATGGGTATGTGTGAGCTGCAAATCCAAACTACTCGACTGCAGGCAGGTGTAAGGCAGAGTAGCATGACGTCAACTTGTTTTGCATTGAGAACCACTCAAGTAATAGAGTTGGTTTGGCCCTTGGATCTTTGGGTAGTCATCTTGACGAATGGAGGTCTGAGCACAGAGGCAGAAGCTGACAAGGATATTTTTAGCTCTTTAAATAATATTGGTTTGAAATTGGTCGCACTCCCCATTGAAGTCCTTCACACACTACAAGCAGGCATGATTACAGAGCTTAAGGCCCGAGAGCAGGTGTGTTGAGCTTGATCAATGAGCAGAACATTAATAATGAACATATATTCATTGAGAATACATTCACTCTAGATTCCTAAAAGAAGGTGCAGGAGAAGAATGAGCCCACTACAGTAGTGGTAGCCAAAGCATGCATAACTATTCTGAAGCTGCATATCCTAGAAGAAGCATCAGTGGAGGCTAAGATTCAGAAGATGGCTGCAGGTGTGTGCAATACAAGGACAGAGATGGCCAAGGTTCAATTTGAACTAAACCTAAATACCACAGAGCTTGAGTTGAGGGCACAACCTTCAACTCCGCCAGAGGTCAAAGAACAACGTAAAGTAGTTTTCAAGTATATAGTCGCCATAGTAGATGCCATGTTGGCGGAATGCACTACAATCTTCAAGCTATTGATGGAGGTACTTATGAGTTTGCAGGAAGATCCAAACCTACAGAGGTTAAATACCGAGGTAAGGGAATTGTAGTAGTAGTACGATGAAGCAAGAGTGATGGCGCGCACCATTGCTATCACCCAGAGACTGGTGAAGCTGCAAGAGGCAAAGTAACTGAAAGAATAGGAGGAAGCAATGTAGTGGAAAGAGGTAGCCCTTAAGGCCAGATTGGGGCCTTGGATGGATGAGGCCTATGTGCTCTCTGTCACCATTGAGGAGAATTTGGTCAGCCTGCAGACAACACAACAAAAGATCTAAGGAGATAGTGCAGCACCAACAACAGAGCATATGGTGGAGCACGTCAAGCAGGCAGCTACGCAGTGCACAACTAAAGTTGCAGTGGTGCAAGTGGAGTTGGGAGGTCTTCACAGTAAGATCTCCACACCAACAGAGTGAATCAAGGGTGAGTCATGATATTTGTGTTGGGGGCCTGTTGGGATAGGGTCCCCAGAGGTCAATTTTGGGCCGAAAGCCCAAGTTTTGGGGCTGAAAGCCCGTGTTTTTGTATGTAAAGTGTAAAGTCTCCACAAATTTTGGTTGCGGAGCCCATAGATGTAAAGTGTCATAAAAGGGATTTCCCCTTATGTTATGTAAGTTGTGTCAGATTTAGAAGATCTACACATGGTCCACGGACCATGGGATTGTATAAAAAGGAGAGTCTTAGAAGAGTCTAAGGTAGTTCTAAGTAAATTTGAAGATGAATGTAATGGGTCAGTAAGAGCTAAGAGAAAAGAGTCTTAGAGTAGAAGTGAGGCTCTGTAGCTGAGTGCATAGAGGCCTAGAGTTCGCAGCTGAGTGCACGGACCCCTTCAGCTGAGTCCGTAGGGTAATTTGAGTATGTAAGAAGATCTGAAGCATTAATAAGGAAGACTATTCTAGAAATATCTTCATTTTGTCCATTTACTTTTGTTATGAATGAATGCAATTACGTATGATGAATAATGGGTTTGTGATTTAATACTATATTGATGCACGAATCTGTATGCTTTACATTATTATTTGAACACAAGTAATAATATCTGTTTACGTGAAGAACATCTTAATGCATGTTAAAGTTATCAAATAATTAAGTCGATATGGGTAATTACAGAAGTAAGAGTAACTACAAAGGCATGTAAGTGACCAATTCTCCTATTTAGGGTCTGCAAAATATAGTCATAGACCTTTGCAAAGGTATAGAGGCCAATTAGGAGAAGTATATCGATAAGCCCTAAAAGGCTTATCAATTTGCGTGAAGGAAGAGTTATGGAATAAAATGAAATTACACTGATCTCTGGGTGTGGAAACTTGGTTCCAACATCCCCCCATATAGCTTCAGGTGAGACTTCAGTTTGTGCTCCAAGGATTGATGCCGAAAGGGCTAGTAGTGTAGGAATTTGTTTCGCTAACTTAACTCTGAACCTGGTTCAGGACCCCCTAAGCCAACACCTATCCACATACCATTACGAAAATATTTTCCTCCTATGTACCATAATTTACCTACCATTACCTTTAATACTTTAAAACAATCTCATTTATATAGAACTCCTCATTTTAATTGACCTTTGAACTTTTCTCGGCTAACTCCTTGAGAAGTATAACCATCACTAAATCAATGATGGTATCTCACCCTGTGTCTACTATCATGAGTGAATTGACCAAAGTTTTAGTAACTTCTGATGAGCCTCATCATTGATTAATTATATGGGCCTTAATTGACCTTAATTCACCTCCTAGCTTATTCAAACCAACTATTCTCACAACTTATTGCACACTTTTGACTATATTTTGTTTATGAGATGAGTAGAGTTGGATATTTTGCTTTGTGGTCTAATGTGCATGTAATGCAGGAATAAAGGATAAAAGCAAGGAAAATGCAGAGATAAAGGATAAAAGGAAGGAACTATGGCAAAGACCTTGGTAAAAACTCGAATGGGACAAGGGAGAAGAATTACAGGAGGTAAATCCTCCTCATTTACTGCCCCTCCATTCAAATATCCCTCCACCAGTTGAAACTACAAGTAGCCAAATCAGGAGTACTAAAAGGAAGTCAAGCACATGAAGGTGCAAACAGCCAAATCAGGTGTACTAGAAGGCAACCAAGCAAGTGAAAGTATGAGTTTATCTTGAGTTGGGAGCTAAGCCTCCCTACTAGAAGGCAACAAAGCTAGTGAAAGGGAAAGCATGAGTTTATCATTGAATTAGGAGCTATGCCTCCCTAATTTTGAAGGAAGTCATTGGAGACTTTACATGTATTAGTAGAGAGGCTTAGGACCTCAGTTTTTTTAGTTATTTACCAGTAGTCACCAAGAGCTAGCAAGAATTCTACTATATTTTCAAGCTGCAAGTCTTGTAACAATTTTTTATTTATAATGAAGATGAGTTTTCTTTTGAGCCAACACTAAGTTAACTCAGAGAGCTGAATTTCTTAGGTTAGGGCCTAACTCTAACAACCAAAGCTCCTCTTCATTGTATTTTTAAGTAGCATAGTTTCCTGTTTTCTGTTCATCTTCTTAAGTAGTTCATTTCCATTCTAGAGGTTTATTGTTTAACTGTTCATCTGCTTAAATAGTTGCAGTCTCATTACAATAGTGCAGAGTAGATCATTTATGATTTCATTCAGTTAGTAGGTTAGCAAAGAAAAGATCCATAAGGTTGTCCATAGGTGTCTCGGCCTCACCTCCTCCCTTTGGGACCATGACGTGAGGAAGAAACCCTACAACAACCCCAAAAACATAGAGTTTCAGTTTTGAATGAAGTTTGTTGTTTAACACAGTCACTAGTTCATTAAATTGTTACATGGTTCATTTCATGGTCATTTAGTCATTTCATGGTCACCTGTTCCTTCACTCTCTTCTTATCATTTGATCTCCCTTACATTCCCATTTCATTCTCCTTCAGCATGAAACGCTTAGAGGAAGCTGATAATTCATGTTTAAACAGTTTTTACCAGTAGATTGCCTTTCACAAGAAAAACTAACCAATCATTGCTCGAATTCGCTTTTAGCGTTTGACTTTGTGCACTTTAAATCCAAACCATCACTTTTCCTTGTCGGATCTAATGGCTATCGTACCATATCACGTGGATTTCTGTCCGGTTGTTATCCGCCCGAAGGCATATGATAAGAGCGGTTTCCCTGTGCCACGTGTCGCCCGAGGAGGCTAATCACGTAAAATTTTGCAAAACTACTTACAGCTTTGAGGGTGCGAAATAAACAACTTACCACCCTTTAAACCCACTCCATCATTTACACACGTTCCTTTAGATGCTCCTATCTCCACCATTGATCTGTCTCCTGATTTGATGGCTGTCACTTCACCCGATTTCCAACCAGCTCAGCCAATCTCCACCGTTGATTAGCCCCGTCTGATCCAACGACTGTCGCGCCATATCACGTGGATTTTGTCCAACTATTATCCGCCTGAGAGCACATGAGAAAAGTGGTTTCTCCATGCTACGTGTCACTCGAGGAGGCTAATCATGTGAAATTTCAAAATAGAACTGATGGTTTTGAAGGCACGTAAAATACAACTTACCACCTTTGCAAACCAACTACCATTTTTGCACGTTTCTTTTGCCTGCAGTCTAATCTCCGTCATCCATCTACCAATTAGTCTTATCTATCCACCTTTTAACTTAGCCTCCACAATATAATCTAAGTCATTCATCTGCTTTGTTTCCCTATCCGTTCACCTATTCACCTAAGCCTCCTGTGATCTGATCTCAGCTGTCCATTTACCTTTCACCTGCCTGATCCAATCATTCTCATTCATTGTTACTCGCTCACGTCCTTCCTTCACCAATTTCATCCTCTAACTGCTCTTCCACTTAAACACAGACTTAGCTTAGTTTCCTTTTCTTACCCCTTAGTCTAGTTTTGATGCTTTTACTTCTCTAACTTAGATAATTAGCATTAGATTAGTGTTGTTCTAGTAATTCTACTTACCATAGTTGTTTAATTGGTTATCTAGGGTCTGGTGTGAGTTAGCATTAAAAGTTGTTTCCTTCATTACTGCAGTAGAGTAGCTCCCCCTTAGAATAAATTTTCTCTTCTTCCATCAAACTCAAGCTTCTTCTGACCCTATGGA
>APFE030489392.1:35246-47330 GCA_000404065.3 Pinus taeda
ACCTTCTTGGGGACCCCCTGCTCAACCTTCCTAGTCTACACCCCCTCCTTGGTCCTATGCACCTCAGTATCATTCCCAGCCAGCCAACCAGTCATTTCAACCTTACATTCAGCCACAACACTAGTGGAATACCCCACCCTAGGGGTTGAGGCCCCAAGTCAATGTTCCATCCCTATTACCTCCACCACCTGCCTAACCAAAACTCCTACACCTTGCTCCACCTAGGCAACCCTAGATGCTTGCCCAGCCAAATCCAAACCAAAAAAATAGGTAGGATCAACAAGGATATGTTGGAGAGACATCATAAGCAGCTTATGCTATAGAAATCTAGGAGATCAACCTAAGATTCAGGAGTTCTCCCAGATAACCAACCTCCCTTTCCACATAGGGAGGTTGAGGAAGAAAGAGAGGAAAGAAACCTTAAAGCCAATCCACCCTTTCTTGAAAGATTAGCCCAACTGCTCCAGCCTACCCCAGAAGAAACTAAACTACTAGGAGAATTGAAAAACTTGTGTGGAGAGATCCCCCTTCTCCAAGCAATCAAGGATGTTCCTATTTGTGATAAATTGATTAAGGAGAAGTGCTTTAAGCATCCAGGAAGAAGAAAAAGGAATGCCCCTACCATTAATGTCATTGGAAGTTATCTAACTTAATGTTGGGGTAGGTAATATGTCCAAAATACTTAGACCCTAGAAGCCCTATAGTTGATGTGCACATCAATCGCACCATTTTCCCACACACTCTGATTGATCTTGGGGCTGCCATTAATGTGATGACTAAGGACACCATGCTCAAGATTAATCTCCAAGGGTCATATTGGAAGACCACAACAATGTTGTAGCTTGAATACCATTCCACAGTCACCCCTGAGGGAATTGTGTTGGATGTGATGGTCTCCATTGATTCCTTGGAGTACCCTGCGGATTTCCTAGTTCTCCAGCCTAAGGCTAAGCTTACTAGTTACCTTTTCATCCTTGGGAGGCCATGGTTGGCCACATACAATGCCTACATTAGCCACAGAGCTGGGAATATGACCATCAAGAATTGGCATATGTCCAAATAGTTAGTCTTATACCCTCCTAGTCAACCCTCCCTAGAACATGATTTACCTTTATGGTTGGATGAGGAGGAAGAAGATGAGCTTTATTCTGCCCAACTTTATGCTATGGAAGCAATCATAGGACAAGGACAACAAGAGGAGGATGACTTAATTGAACACCTACTCCAAAGTCCAACTCCTAGTTCATAACCCTTAGAAGAAGAAGTAAAGGAACACTGAACAATCATCAAATTGACTTATGCTTGGCCGATTCCAACCCACTCCGAGTCAAAACCATAGAATTTGGCCCAGAGAAAATCATGAATATTAATCCATCTCTTTCTACTTTGGAAGAGGAATAGCTATGCAAATTGTTGAAAGAGAACCTAGAAGCCTGCGCTTAGAGCTATAAGGAAATGAAGGGAGTACACCCCTCACTGTGTACTCACCACATATACATCAAGGGATGTTGCAAACCAATTAGGAAACTACAAAGGAGATTGAATCTAGCCCTTAAAGACATCGTCAAAGAAGAACTCAAAAAACTGTTAGATGCAGGGTTCATTTACCCTATCTCTAATAGTAAGTGGGTCTCTCCTTCAGTGTTAGTTCCCAAGAAGAATGGTAAGTGGGGGATGGCCTGGTAGGGAAGAAGTTATTTTCTTTCCTAGATGGATTCAATGGGTACAACCAAATCCAAATCTTCCCAGAACACCAAGATAAAACCACATTCACCTGTCCTTGGGATACTTTTGCCTATAGGGTCCTTCCTTTTGGCTTATGCAATGCTCTTGCCAGTTTCCAGAGAACAGTCTTGAGTATTTTTGCTGAACTACTGCATGAAATTGTGGAAATCTATATGGATGATTTTACACCTTATGGATGTGATTTCCAGGAAGCCTTGACTAACCTAGGCAAATTATTACTCAAATGCATTGAAATGAACCTGTCTCTTAGTCTAGAAAATTGTGAATGCTTAAGGACTGACGAGACTGTGCTAGGTCATTCCATATCTCAACAAGGATTGCAGGTGGACCCAAACAAAATAGCCATAATCCAAAGGGTACCACCTCCACAAAAGTATAGAGATGTTAGGAGTTTCTTCGGGTTAGCTGGATACTATAGAAGGTTCATAAAGGAATTCACAAAGTTAGCCTCTCCTTTGTTTGGATTATTGGCCAAAGATTTTGAATTTATATGGTCAAAGAGATGTCAAGAGGCCCTAGACATTCTAAAGGGTAAATTAACCACTGCACCAATCCTTAGAGGCCCAAACTAGGCCCTCCCTTTTCATATCCATGTTGATGCCTCACATAAATCCATAGGAGCAGCCTTAGGTCAGGTAGAGGAGAAATTTCCTTATGCCATCTATTTTACTAGTAAAAACCTATCAAAGGCTAAGTTAAATTATACTGTGACTAAAAAATAACTCTTGGCTATTGTGCATTCATTGAACAAGTTTAGGCATTACATTACAGGCTATCAGACATTTGTGCATATTGATCATGCTGCAATTAAATATTTAATGAACAAACCAAATGTAAATGTTAGAATCATAAGATGGTTACTTATATTGCAACAGTGTGATATAGCTATTGTTGATAAGCTTGGTAAGGAGAATGTTGTTGCTGACTTTCTATTTAGGATGAATCTACCTACAGGTGAAGAAGGAATGGTGGATGATCAATTACCATACGAGCATTTGTTTGCTATTTCAGTGCTCTCCCCATGGTTTGATGATATAGAAAACTATTTGGTATCATTACAGTTCCCACCAAACCTTCCCTCTAGAGAAAAGAGCAAGATAATCAGGAAAAGTGCCTCCTTCACCTCGATTAGGGGCAATCTGTTCAACCTTGGCCCAGATCAAATCTTGAGAAGATGTGTAAGGTAAGAGGAAGCCTTTGACATCCTTCTGACCTATCATGATGGGCCTTGTGGAGGTCACTTTGCAACAAAGAGGACAACATTCAAAGTGTTGCAAGAAGGCTATTATTGACCTACTCTTCATCAGGATGTGAGGAAGTGCATTAGTCAGTGTGATCAGTGCCAAAGAATGGGAAAGCCTACTCCAAGAGATGAAATTCCCCTACAACCTCAAGTGACTTTCGAGCCATTTGACAAGTGGGGCATGGACTTCATTGGGCCTCTCAATCCTCCTTCAAAGAAAAAACAACACATTATTGTGTGCACTGATTACTTGACTAAGTGGGCTGAAACCAAGGCAATTAAGGAAACAACAGAAGAAAAGGTGGTTGAGTTCCTAAGGGATAATATATTCTACAAATTTGGGTATCCTAGAGAGCTAGTCATAGACCAAGGCAGCCAGTTTACCTCCAACATGATACAAGGGCTTAAGTGATTTTGTTGATATGGGAAATGCGACTTTTCACAATTCTTTTTGGTTTTAAGTAAATTTTGTAAGAATTTCAACTTATCATCTTTAGCCTAGGTGATAAATTCTTCACACAATTTTTTATCATTTATATTCTTTCCAAAAATAGGTAAATTAAGCATTTCAGCTAAATCTTGTTTAAATATTTCTAGAAAAAAATAGTTTTTGGATGGATAAACTAAATTCCCTAATGGGTGGTGAAAATCAGCTACCAGTATCAGAACAGTGTCATGGTTAAAATGCACAGTTGTTAAGGTTACTTGGAGCAATCCAATTTTGAATAAGCATTTTTTTAGCTAAAATGACAAATGCTAGGTTCTAATTGTCTTATTTGAGTATAAATGTTAGTTTTGACTACCTAAGTACCTGTAATTTGGGCCAACTCTTTAATAAGTACCTCCTCATGGGATTTGTGAACCACTTCCACCCTACCAATTTCAATAAAACTGATAAAAGTGGAATTATAACTTTAATGATGGAGCTCAAGGGTACTTGCTAGTTTCCTAAGGCTTGGTTTTCTCTATTTCCTATTGCAATTATGGAAACTCGAAGGCATGCTGGAATCTCTTCTTTAATGGTGGTGTATAGTGCAAATGGGAGTTTAATGTGATCTATTTAGTTTTATTAATGAATAATGTAGTATATATTAACTCGCTAGTACACCACCATATCAGTAATTATTAGGCTTAGGTGATGAATTAAATGTGATTAACCATTTTTTGAATGTGGACCATCCAATTAACACAATGTATATCATGTTATGTATTAGGTCAAGTCATAACCTATAAATCGACCCCACATTGTCATTTGATGCATCATGTGCATCATTGATCTGCATGCCTTTTTGTTTTTAGATCTCATCAAGTGGCAATGGACATGGAAAATTTTAGTGGCTAATGTTCACCCAGTGGGCTAATTTTCCATGATTTTCCCACAAAAAATATTCACCAATTTCTAATTTTATAAAATATGATTCACCCAAATTTTAGAGTATAAAATTATTTTACATTAAAAATCGCCAACATTATATAGAGGCTATATATAAACTCATTATAAATTTGAATAATTTTACAAATATATCAATAAACATTTTATAGTTTTCATATTATGGATTAGTGAGATACGCCAATGTTTTTAAACTTCAATAAAATTTTCCATCCTTAAAAGTTTCCTTGGCGATGGAGGTTATATCAAGGCTTTACATTCCCATATAATATGTTATATCCTCCATCATTTTAAAAATTCTTAGGTCATTGGATCCCATCGAATCTCAAAGGATGTGTTATTCTTTGTCTCGCTCTCCATCCAATATGGCTTAGAGACATTGTATTGGACAAATGATAATTTCCTAATCACATTGGGTGGTTGTTATCACCTAAAAACTAATGATCTAGCCATTTTTCTACCAATTTGATCGAAATACACCATGCAGTATGAGTTTTTACACATTAAAGACCACTTTCACATTAGGAAAAAATTTAGAGAACCATTTCCCTAGATGATTTCTGATTGAAACCCAAAACCCCATAAGAATAATTAACTCAATCATTATTTATTTATTATTCATTCGAAACAATTATTAAATAATTATTTTATTATTATTTCTAACCTATATTGATCAAATCATCCAAGAATAATTAAATAAATCATTATTTATTAACCTATTTTGATCGAATCATCCAAGAATAATTAAATAAATCATTATTTAGTAATTATCTCTAACTGACTTTGACCATATATCCTTACAGTAATTAAAAACTCATTTTTTGTTTGTTAATTATTTTAATCGTTTTCTAAATTAACTCAATAACTCATTATTTTGAGTTAGTTTAGTAAATAAAGATATTTGGCCATTTCAAATGATATTTCCCTCTCTAAAATACAATAAAGTATTCATAACGACTAGATCTTGATTTGGTATAATAATTTTTTTAATAGTTTTTCTAAATCTAGAGCTATCCTAATATTTTATTATAAATAGAGGAGTTTCTTCCCCACTCTCTACACATGACCATTTCATCGTCATCATTATCATTCTATAGCATTTTAGCTCCCACTTTTGAGTTCAAGAGATCATAATTTCCTTTTTCCTACCGCATCCATTGAGTGAGAAAGAGTTGTAGCTGAAGCACATGGTAGCAAAGAACCCATCCCACAAAGGGGGATATTATATATATGAGTCAGCATATTCTCCTCATCAAGTGTAGTCATTCTCATTTCATTTCAATAATAATAAAAATCATTTATGTTCCATTGGTTCTATTTTATTTCATGTGTTTCTATTTGTTGTTCTATTTGCATGCCATCTTTTGTAGGGTTTCTAACAGTTGTTTTGCAAATAATAAGAGAACTAGCAGGTTATCCATGGTTTTTAGGGTTAGTTGTCACCAATAACTAAAGTGATGGATTTTGGTACACCTTTTGCAAATAGTCATACTAACAAATGGAAACTGCACTGGTATAAAAGTTCAAATCCCTGGTGACTTTTATTTCAACTCATTCCATCATTTTTCGTTCTCTCACTTTTTATTTTTATTTTAGTATTTTCTGGAGAACTTTTGCTACTTTTGGGTTTTCACTTCCTTTTTGGAGGTCACAGGCACTATTTTCACAAGAGATAATAACTTCTGACCTAAATTTATGAAGAAGGTGTGTCAGAGACATAACAAATTTTTTGAGGGATTATATGCATTGGCTAGCATAGCCTTAGGGCCATAACCTATGCTATATTGGAGGAAACATGTCAAAACCTGTGATGCCTCCTTTTCTCCAGTTTATTTTCATTTTTCAGGATTTTTTTTAGGGTTATGTGTGTGTGTTGGGAAGCATTTCCCCATTGTACCTGTTCATCCCTAGGCTGAGAATATATTATTATTTTGTCTCTTTAGGAGGAAGGAAACAACCCCTTAGGGTTTATAGTACACCTCTACCATTTAGTGGAGAGTTTATTGAGTTGCAGAGTTTAGGTTGCAAAACATTTAGTAACTATTTTCCATCAGTCTTTCCCATCATTTTTCAGTCCCTTTAGGAATGACTTGAATCACTTAGTTTCCATTTGGAGATTGTGTTTCTTTTCTTATTTGAGATCCTCTTAGGTGTCCTTCTTTATGTAATTTATTTTATGTCTTTTTCTAGATCTTAGCCACTTGACTTTGTTGGTTTTTGCTACACAATTTTAGTAGCTTTGGCCACAAATACTAGTCACAATAAACATTTAATTTTTTCATATTTTAGTTTGTTTGGGTTACTTGCTTTGTCATCATATTTTCTTTGCTACTTCAAGGAATTTTTGGGTGGGGAATTGCGTGTTTAACATTGTTTTATATTATTGTTCATTTTCAGTATCATTTGTATTTTTTACACTTTTTTTATCGACAACATTGGAATCATAAAACATGCTTTAAATTAACCAACTGAAACACACATTTCTACACACAAACTCACACCTTAAGTGAATGAGAACTTGGTTAACACTGCCAAGCCAAAACTTTTAAGCACTCCACATTAATATCTTAACAATACACATTAATTTAAGCCCACTAGTGAAGTAGGGGAAATAATCTATTAGTTAAGTTAGGATTGGTGGGAAAGGCTTCCAATAACACCCATCAAATATTTACACTGAGATATAGAATTTATCCTTATAGGGAGCTTCAAAACCCACCACAATCTCATGGTAAAAATAGGGGAACATTAGAAATCCATTTGGGAGGGGGTTAAGTTTAGGTCATGGTGCAAGCAGTTCTCCTTGAGGTTATCGAACATGTAGGCTAAGAATCCCATGCTAGCGATTGACTACCCATAAGACTAAGATTCATGTGCCCCCATGGAATGGAGGTAGCGTAGTGGCCACTCTTATGAAAGCACCCTATATGGGTGACTGTGGGAAATAACCATCCCTCTAATCTACCTTCCCCTCAACTTCTCTTCTCATAGGGATAAAATTTCACATGTAAGAATTTGTTTGGAAGGCCATCTAAAACATTATAGCTAGTACTTTCTTGAGGAGTAGATAAGATTTCGGCTATAGGCCATTTTTATTTTATAGGACGTGTTTTCCTAAATTATAGTAGCAGACCATTATAGTTAGTTTGCACCTTGAACCACTACATTATGTGTTTTCTTCCTCTTTGCTACTCTCTTTCTTCATATTTATCCTTTAGCCTTCAAAGTTTCATTTCATCCTAACACCATGGCACCCACTAAGCATTTGTCATTGAGGCTTTGTGGCCTTCACTGTTAGTTTCCATTAGGAAATCCTTTAACTCCTGCTCAACGAGTTAGGATCCCTCCACCTAGTCCACGTCCAAACTCTAGTTCCTCTAATTCTACTACTTCATCCTCATATTTTGAATCCTCTTAACCCCAAGTCATTACCATGTTAGGCCTTAATGCAACTGGTGGTAACCTAAGTGGTAACATTGGTCCTAACTAGGGTATCCCCTAAGGAGGAAATATAATAACCTCTTCAAGTATGGATGTTCGTCAACCCCTACTCTCTTACATGGTTGGTTTGATTCTCCCTAATATCATCCATCTTATTAATGATCCTCTTATTCATGACCATAGTTGGCCACCTATGTCAACCAAACTTCACTCAGATATTCCAAAAATTTGAAGGGAATCTTGGAGAGGATCCCACCAACCACGTTTGCTCATTTCGTATGTGGTGCTCTTCTAATTATATCACATAGGACTTCATTCGTCTATGCCTTTTCTAAAACACTCTCACTCGAGTTGCTAGAAAATGGTATGTAGACCAGCCACATGCCTCTCATTCAACATTTGTGAATCTAGCCAATGCCTTTTTATCATAATTCTAATTACCTCTCCACTATGACACTGGTACTGAAATATTAACTTCTTTCCATCAAACTTTTTGCACTTGCATTTATGATCATGTACAAGAATGACACAAAAGGAGAAACATGTTTAATGCTATGAAATTTGAGGGCCATGTCTACATGGACTCATTTTTATGAACTCGATTGGTCCCCATTGGTAAATATTTTAGTTCACATTTCCATCAAATTGAGAAAAAAGCTCTCTGGATAACCTTGAAATATTATCTGATATATGACCATTCAAGTTATGTATATACTTTCCTCCCAATCCTCCTAGACTTGGTGATTCTTCTACACTAAGAGAACATCATTCCACCAATAGTATCATTGAGTCCATATCTTACCCTAAACCATCACCATACTCTTAACCTCCTATGAGTTATGTTCAACCTCAGGGGGTACCAGTTCCACATACACTTATCCTCCTATTTATCCTTCATGCATTCACTCTTACCAAGGCATGGCTATGTCATAAGCATTTAACCATCGACATTAGATGATGCTAAGGACAACTCTTATTCAGCTTGGTTACCCAAACGTCTATGTGAATCCTTATTTCCCATATGCATCACCTAGTTCTCGAGCCCTAATAGCAAAACCACCTTAAATTCCCATGCCCCAACCACCTTTTTCGGCATAACAATAACATCCTTAAGACCAATTCTATGTGTTTTAGAATTTTTCCCCTTACCCTAATCTTAAGAGAAGGAATAAGGGGAAATGTAACTAGAATCAGTTGTCTTAGGTAAACCCAAGGAACCAAGGTCAACAACCTAATCCCAATACGGGTGATTAGTCCATCGCCACAACCGAGCAACAAAGAATACAACCCAAGAAGAAAAAGGCTCTTAGGACCAATAAACCTTGTTCTTGGTGTGGTACTAATGGCCATTACAATGACAAGTGTCCCGTTCACCCTTAGATGCACAAAGCATGGGAAGACTAGGAAGTTTCCTTTAGAGGGAAGTAGTCTATTGCTCCATCTGCTACTCCTTCCATGAAATCTATGTTGTTAACCAACCCATTCACTCACTAAGGATATGTGGCCTCCCAAGATGGCCAAAATCCTCCAACTCCTCCTCATTCATAGCCTAGGAATGAATCATATAAAATTATCATGATGATTTCTGAAAATGTCAAACTCTAGAATCAGTCGCACTAATATGACAAACCTCTTGAATAGTTAGCGACCAGTGCTCAACCTGATGTTTCCACCGAGCATCTTTCATCACCAAATGATACCTTACAAACCCCTCTAACTAAGGTAGAGGTTCGCCCAAAGATCACCAAAGGGATGTTACATAATAACATTGCCAATTCTTGCATCCCCCATACTTACAATTTAGTAGATGAATTAGCACAATCTCTTGTTGCTATATCAACACTAGAGGTTCTCCATATGTTCCCATCATAATGAAAATAACCACTATCTTCTTTGGGTGTTATGGACCCTTCACATCATCATATGATCATTTATGTTTTTGACACTGTGAATCATCCTTTTCTTCCTCCCTCTATTGCTTTCTAGATGCCTATTTATATCAATAATGTTGTTGTTCAATGGTGTATCATGGAGGAAGGTGCATCCACTTTCCTGATGGCTACTACTGTCTAGAAAAAACTTGGGTCTCTAGAAATTTAACCATCTAGCTTCACTCTTCATGCATATGATGGTTGCCCCTCGCAACCTCTTGGTCTCAATCAAAAATGTCATTTCTTAGTTCTTGACATATAGGTCATGGTTGATGTTGAATTTATCAACACTCCACTTGACTATAACTTATTGCTTGGTCATAGTTTAATGTATGTTATGAAAGTGGTATTATATTCCATCTTTTGCATCATGAGCTTCCCACATAATGGGAATATCATCACCATCGATCAACTAACATATTACAATCCTCAATCCCATACATCTCCTTAGAATGTAATATCTTTGATGGTGGCAAACAATTCCATACCTTCTTTGAATGAGATCCCCATTGGGGTCTATAAAGTCTCCTCGTTGCTAGGGGCATATTATGGCCTACTGCATATTCCCATTGAGCCTAGATATTTTATATTTTGCATGCTTCAAGCATCATAGGCCGCCAAAATGTAGTGTGGTATGCCTTCCAAGAAGTTAGCTTCCCAGCAGCTATCTCCCTAATAGCCTATTGCTGGAGACTCAATTCATCCCTCAAGAGAAAATCCTCCTGGCCATCATCCCTTTGGTCAAATACAATTCTTATTCCTCCCACCAAGAATATTTTCCACTCCTGTAGTTCCTATGTTGAGTCTTCTAACATGACTTTGGGGATCCCAATCTGGTACATCAATCCTTCTGCAAACACCCTTCTCGACTAATTCGTGCATTATATAGCGTTTTGTTAGGCCCCTATACTACTAGTGTAACCCCTTATTGTTATTAGTACAACCCACTTATTATATTGATGTACCCATGCAGTGCCCATATTGTTACTATTGTGCCCCATAGAAGCCCACTATTGTTATTATTGTGCCCTCACATTATTATTGTTATGTCAGCTTTGATTATGTTATGACCCCTTAGACTCCTATATATAGAAAGGAGGTCTTTTCATTGTATCATCCAAGAATTGTTCATTTATGTAATGTAAAGGAGGTTGCCCCCTCGAAGAGGCTGAATTCTAAGGCGTTGATCTATCTTTTCTATCTTTTCTTGAGCTGGTTTCATAACATTTGGTATCAGAGCTTTGGATTCTAGGGTTTCGCTGCTCCAAACAGGTCATCGTGGCATTCTCACTATAACTTTTTTTCTGTGACGTTTCAGAAGTAAAAAAAAAAAACCCATTTGAGAAGACATCGTGCTAAATCTTGGATCCAAATTTCAGAACTTTTTACGCTATATTTACAGAGATATGAGCAGAAGAAGTTGGTCTTTTTGCAAACTCCTGAATTACATTCTAAACAGGTGACCTAGGGAAAATCGTCATAACTTTCTCTTTGAGCATCGGATTGAAATTTCACAAAAAGGTACAGAAAGGAGATGGACGGTAGTTTCTTCTTGATATTTTTTAGAGCCAAAGGTCCAAAGACTGACACGTGGCACTTCATACAAGTTTGCTTTTCTAGAAAGGTCTATAATCAGGTCACTGTGGGAGATTTGGCATAACTCTTCATTGGAGAATCCAATTGGGGTCAGACTGGTGGCATTGGAAAGAGGACACAGAGGGATAATGTAGGTCACGATTTCAGAACTTAAAGATCTGAAAGTATAGAGTTACATTTGTTTCAAGATCGAGCTCCTAAAATAAAATAAAAAAAGCAAGATTAGGAAGTTTGATGGAAAGGATCCGGTAAATTGGATACGACAGATGGAGCAATATTTTGATCTACATGGTGTACCACTGTTACAAAAGGTATGTATTGCATCTTCATATTTAGAACCGGATCATTTTTTATGGTATAAAGGGCTTTGTTCTCGTAAAAGACTTGTTACGTGGTCAATTTTCACGGAGGAAATGATAGCACATTATGAGGATACAAAGAGCAACACCTTCTTTAGAGCAACACCACAACAATTGGGAAGAGTAAAAGGCTTTGTGACATAGTGGAAAGTAAAATTATGGCAACCATGAATTCTACCCTTCACAGCTATGAAGATGGAAGTGTTGTTTCTCCTAGCCTTCAACAACCTATAAGGGTTACACCACAACAATTGGAAGAAAAAAAAGAAAAAGGGCTTTGTTACAATTGTGATAGTAAATGCATTAAAGGTCATAAGTGTGCTGAGAAGAAATTATTTTACATAGAATATGAAGAGGAGGAAGAAAAGGATCAAGAAA